>JACCID010000420.1:0-73479 GCA_018906775.1 Sycophila sp. Sp_5
ATATTAAAATGCTTTGGAACAGCGTATAGTGCGATAAATTGAATAATTAAAGCCGCATGTTCGGTACATTCGATGGAGGCGGCACTAGTAATATTGGCCGCATTTCTACGATGCTAATAACCCTTTAATGAATAGTCTTTAAATTCAAATGGTCATGCTAAAAAGAATGGGGCTGTTGCTATTTCAAGTATTTGAGAACAAATTACAGGTGGTTAGAATTCATATAATAAACGTAAATCGCCAATACTTTTTAAACACAGAACCTGTCCGACGATGGTACAGGCGGTCAACATGTACGAATTCGAATATCTGCATGGTGGTTTCACTCTAGAAAACATGCTCGTCCTAGAAATTGGCTCGTCGAACCGGCATACGGTTTGCGAAATGCGTTGTACTATATTTAAAATGCTTTGGAACAGCGTATAGTGCGATAAATTGAATAATTACAGTCGCTGTTGGTAAGCAGGTTTCAAAACGGGCAACGTTTAATAAACGTTATAAACGTAAATCGCCAATACTTTTTAAACACAGAACCTGTCCGACGATGGTACAGGCGGTCAACATGTACGAATTCGAATATCTGCTTGGTGGTTTCAGTCTAGAAAACATGCTCGTTCTAGAAATAGGCTCGTGGAACCGGCATACGGTTTGCGAAATGCGTTGTACTATATTTAAAATGCTTTGGAACAGCGTATAGTGCGATAAATTGAATAATTAAAGCCGCATGTTCGGTACATTCGATGGAGGCGGCACTAGTAATATTGGCCGCATTTCTACGATGCTAATAACCCTTTAATGAATAGTCTTTAAATTCAAATGGTCATGCTAAAAAGAATGGGGCTGTTGCTATTTCAAGTATTTGAGAACAAATTACAGGTGGTTAGAATTCATATAATAAACGTAAATCGCCAACACTTTTTAAACACAGAACCTGTCCGACGATGATACAGGCGGTCAACATGTACTAATTCGAATATCTGCATGGTGGTTTCACTCTAGAAAACATGCTCGTCCTAGAAATAGGCTCGTGGAACCGGCATACGGTTTGCGAAATGCGTTGTACTATATTTAAAATACTTTGGAACCGCGTATAGTGCGATAAATTGAATAATTAAAGCCGCAGGTTCGGTACATTTGATGGAGGCGGCACTAGTAATATTGGCCGCAATTTCTACGATGCTAATAACCCTTTATTGAATAGTCTTTAAATTCAAATGGTCATGCTAAAAAGAATGGGGCTGTTGCTATTTCAAGTATTTGAGAACAAATTACAGGTGGTTAGAATTCATATAATAAACGTAAATCGCCAATACTTTTTAAACACAGAACCTGTCCGACGATGGTACAGGCGGTCAACATGTACGAATTCGAATATCTGCATGGTGGTTTCACTCTAGAAAACATGCTCGTCCTAGAAATTGGCTCGTCGCACCGGCATACGGTTTGCGAAATGCGTTGTACTATATTGAAAATGCTTTGGAACAGCGTATAGTGCGATAAATTGAATAATTAAAGTCGCTGTTGGTAAGCAGGTTTCAACACGGGCAACGTTTAATAAACGTTATAAACGTAAATCGCCAATACTTTTTAAACACAGAACCTGTCCGACGATGGTACAGGCGGTCAACATGTACGAATTCGAATATCTGCATGGTGGTTTCACTCTAGAAAAGCATTCTCGTTCTAGAAATAGGCTCATCGGAACCGGCATACGGTTTTGCGAAATGCGTTGTACTATATTTAAAATGCTTTGGAACAGCGTATAGTGCGATAAATTGAATAATTACAGTCGCTGTTGGTAAGCAGGTTTCAAAACGGGCAACGTTTAATAAACGTTATAAACGTAAATCGCCAATACTTTTTAAACACAGAACCTGTCCGACGATGGTACAGGCGGTCAACATGTACGAATTCGAATATCTGCATGGTGGTTTCACTCTAGAAAACATGCTCGTCCTAGAAATTGGCTCGTCGAACCGGCATACGGTTTGCGAAATGCGTTGTACTATATTTAAAATGCTTTGGAACAGCGTATAGTGCGATAAATTGAATAATTACAGTCGCTGTTGGTAAGCAGGTTTCAAAACGGGCAACGTTTAATAAACGTTATAAACGTAAATCGCCAATACTTTTTAAACACAGAACCTCTCCGACGATGGTATAGGCGGTCAACATGTACGAATTCGAATATCTGCATGGTGGTTTCACTCTAGAAAGCATGCTCGTTCTAGAAATAGGCTCAGTCGAACCGGCATACGGTTTGCGAAATGCGTTGTACTATATTTAAAATGCTTTGGAACAGCGTATAGTGCGATAAATTGAATAATTACAGTCGCTGTTGGTAAGCAGGTTTCAAAACGGGCAACGTTTAATAAACGTTATAAACGTAAATCGCCAATACTTTTTAAACACAGAACCTGTCCGACGATGGTACAGGCGGTCAACATGTACGAATTCGAATATCTGCATGGTGGTTTCACTCTAGAAAACATGCTCGTTCTAGAAATTGGCTCGTCGAACCGGCATACGGTTTGCGAAATGCGTTGTACTATATTTAAAATGCTTTGGAACAGCGTATAGTGCGATAAATTGAATAATTACAGTCGCTGTTGGTAAGCAGGTTTCAAAACGGGCAACGTTTAATAAACGTTATAAACGTAAATCGCCAATACTTTTTAAACACAGAACCTCTCCGACGATGGTATAGGCGGTCAACATGTACGAATTCGAATATCTGCATGGTGGTTTCACTCTAGAAAACATGCTCGTCCTAGAAATTGGCTCGTCGAACCGGCATACGGTTTGCGAAATGCGTTGTACTATATTGAAAATGCTTTGGAACAGCGTATAGTGCGATAAATTGAATAATTACAGTCGCTGTTGGTAAGCAGGTTTCAAAACGGGCAACGTTTAATAAACGTTATAAACGTAAATCGCCAATACTTTTTAAACACAGAACCTGTCCGACGATGGTACAGGCGGTCAACATGTACGAATTCGAATATCTGCATGGTGGTTTCACTCTAGAAAACATGCTCGTTCTAGAAATAGGCTCGTCGAACCGGCATACGGTTTGCGAAATGCGTTGTACTATATTTAAAATGCTTTGGAACAGCGTATAGTGCGATAAATTGAATAATTACAGTCGCTGTTGGTAAGCAGGTTTCAAAACGGGCAACGTTTAATAAACGTTATAAACGTAAATCGCCAATACTTTTTAAACACAGAACCTCTCCGACGATGGTATAGGCGGTCAACATGTACGAATTCGAATATCTGCATGGTGGTTTCACTCTAGAAAACATGCTCGTCCTAGAAATAGGCTCGTCGAACCGGCATACGGTTTGCGAAATGCGTTGTACTATATTTAAAATGCTTTGGAACAGCGTATAGTGCGATAAATTGAATAATTACAGTCGCTGTTGGTAAGCAGGTTTCAAAACGGGCAACGTTTAATAAACGTTATAAACGTAAATCGCCAATACTTTTTAAACACAGAACCTGTCCGACGATGGTACAGGCGGTCAACATGTACGAATTCGAATATCTGCTTGGTGGTTTCAGTCTAGAAAACATGCTCGTTCTAGAAATAGGCTCGTGGAACCGGCATACGGTTTGCGAAATGCGTTGTACTATATTTAAAATGCTTTGGAACAGCGTATAGTGCGATAAATTGAATAATTAAAGCCGCATGTTCGGTACATTCGATGGAGGCGGCACTAGTAATATTGGCCGCATTTCTACGATGCTAATAACCCTTTAATGAATAGTCTTTAAATTCAAATGGTCATGCTAAAAAGAATGGGGCTGTTGCTATTTCAAGTATTTGAGAACAAATTACAGGTGGTTAGAATTCATATAATAAACGTAAATCGCCAATACTTTTTAAACACAGAACCTGTCCGACGATGGTACAGGCGGTCAACATGTACGAATTCGAATATCTGCATGGTGGTTTCACTCTAGAAAACATGCTCGTCCTAGAAATTGGCTCGTCGAACCGGCATACGGTTTGCGAAATGCGTTGTACTATATTTAAAATGCTTTGGAACAGCGTATAGTGCGATAAATTGAATAATTAAAGTCGCTGTTGGTAAGCAGGTTTCAACACGGGCAACGTTTAATAAACGTTATAAACGTAAATCGCCAATACTTTTTAAACACAGAACCTGTCCGACGATGGTACAGGCGGTCAACATGTACGAATTCGAATATCTGCATGGTGGTTTCACTCTAGAAAAGCATGCTCGTTCTAGAAATAGGCTCGTGGAACCGGCATACGGTTTGCGAAATGCGTTGTACTATATTTAAAATGCTTTGGAACAGCGTATAGTGCGATAAATTGAATAATTAAAGCCGCATGTTCGGTACATTCGATGGAGGCGGCACTAGTAATATTGGCCGCATTTCTACGATGCTAATAACCCTTTAATGAATAGTCTTTAAATTCAAATGGTCATGCTAAAAAGAATGGGGCTGTTGCTATTTCAAGTATTTGAGAACAAATTACAGGTGGTTAGAATTCATATAATAAACGTAAATCGCCAATACTTTTTAAACACAGAACCTGTCCGACGATGGTACAGGCGGTCAACATGTACGAATTCGAATATCTGCATGGTGGTTTCACTCTAGAAAACATGCTCGTCCTAGAAATTGGCTCGTCGAACCGGCATACGGTTTGCGAAATGCGTTGTACTATATTTGAAATGCTTTGGAACAGCGTATAGTGCGATAAATTGAATAATTAAAGGCGCTGATGGTAAGCAGGTTTCAAAACGAGCAACGTAATAAGGTTGAGGCGCATTATCGGTACATTCGATGGAGGTGGCACTAGTAATATTGGCCGCATTTCTACGATGCTAATAACCCTTTAATGAATAGTCTTTAAATTCAAATGGTCATGCTAAAAAGAATGGGGCTGTTGCTATTTCAAGTATTTGAGAACAAATTACAGGTGGTTAGAATTCATATAATAAACGTAAATCGCCAATACTTTTTAAACACAGAACCTGTCCGACGATGGTACAGGCGGTCAACATGTACGAATTCGAATATCTGCTTGGTGGTTTCACTCTAGAAAACATGCTCGTCCTAGAAATTGGCTCGTCCAACCGGCATACGGGTTGCGATATGCCTTGTACGATATGTGGAATGCTTTGGAACAGCGTATAGTGCAAAAAATTGAATAATTAAAGGCGCTGATGGTAAGCAGGTTTCAAAACGAGCAACGTAATAAGGTTGAGGCGCATTATCGGTACATTCGATGGAGGCGGCACTAGTAATATTGGCCGCATTTCTACGGTGCTAATAACCCTTTAACGAATAGTCCTTAATTCAAATGGTCATGCTAAAAAGAATGGTGCTGGTACTATTTCAAGTATTTGAGAACAAATTACAGGTGGTTAGAATTCATATAATAAACGTAAATCGCCAATACTTTTTAAACACAGAACCTGTCCGACGATGGTACAGGCGGTCAACATGTACGAATTCGAATATCTGCATGGTGGTTTCACTCTAGAAAACATGCTCGTCCTAGAAATTGGCTCGTCCAACCGGCATACGGGTTGCGATATGCCTTGTACGATATTTGGAATGCTTTGGAACAGCGTATAGTGCAAAAAATTGAATAATTAAAGGCGCTGATGGTAAGCAGGTTTCAAAACGAGCAACGTAATAAGGTTGAGGCGCATTATCGGTACATTCGATGGAGGTGGCACTAGTAATATTGGCCGCATTTCTACGATGCTAATAACCCTTTAACGAATAGCCCTTAATTCAAATGGTCATGCTAAAAAGAATGGTGCTGGTACTATTTTAGGTATTTGAGAACAAATTACAGGTGGTTAGAATTCATATAATAAACGTAAATCGCCAATACTTTTTAAACACAGAACCTGTCCGACGATGGTACAGGCGGTCAACATGTACGAATTCGAATATCTGCTTGGTGGTTTCAGTCTAGAAAACATGCTCGTTCTAGAAATAGGCTCGTGGAACCGGCATACGGTTTGCGAAATGCCTTGTACGATATTTGAAATGCTTTGGAACAGCGTATAGTGCGAAAAATTGAATAATTAAAGTCGCTATTGGTAAGCAGGTTTCAAAACGGGCAACGTTTAATTAAACGTTATAAACCTAAATCGCCAATACTTTTTAAATTTTTTTTTTTTTTTATTTTTTTTTATTTGCAAATGCCTTGTAGAATTTGAAATGCTTTGGAACAGCGTATAGTCGAAAAATTGAATAATTAAAGTCGATTGGTAAGCGGTTTCAAAACGGGCAACGTTTAATTAAACGTTATAAACCTAAATCGCCAATACTTTTTAAACACAGAACCTGTCCGACGATGGTACAGGCGGTCAACATTTACGAATTCCAATATCTGCTTGGTGGTTTCAGTCTAGAAAACATGCTCGTTCTAGAAATAGGCTCGTGGAACCGGCATACGGTTTGCGAAATGCGTTGTACTATATTTAAAATGCTTTGGAACAGCGTATAGTGTGATAAATTGAATAATTGAAGCCGCAGGTTCGGTACATTCGATGGAGGCGGCACTAGTAATATGTGCCGCATTTCTACGATGCTAATAACCCTTAAATGAATAGTCTTTAAATTCAAATGGTCATGCTAAAAAGAATGGTGCTGGTACTATTTTAGGTATTTGAGAACAAATTACAGGTGGTTAGAATTCATATAATAAACGTAAATCGCCAATACTTTTTAAACACAGAACCTGTCCGACGATGGTACAGGCGGTCAACATGTACGAATTCGGATATCTGCTTGGTGGTTTCAGTCTAGAAAACATGCTCGTTCTAGAAATAGGCTCGTGGAACCGGCATACGGTTTGCGAAATGCCTTGTACGATATTTGAAATGCTTTGGAACAGCGTATAGTGCGAAAAATTGAATAATTAAAGCCGCAGGTTCGGTACATTCGATGGAGGCGGCACTAGTAATATTGGCCGCATTTCTACGGTGCTAATAACCCTTTAACGAATAGTCCTTAATTCAAATGGTCATGCTAAAAAGAATGGTGCTGGTACTATTTTAGGTATTTGAGAACAAATTACAGGTGGTTAGAATTCATATAATAAACGTAAATCGCCAATACTTTTTCAACACAGAACCTGTCCGACGATGGTATAGGCGGCCAATATGTACGAATTCGAATATCTGCTTGGTGGTTTCAGTCTAGAAAACATGCTCGTTCTAGAAATAGGCTCGTGGAACCGGCATACGGTTTGCGAAATGCGTTGTACTATATTTAAAATGCTTTGGAACAGCGTATAGTGCGATAAATTGAATAATTAAAGCCGCATGTTCGGTACATTCGATGGAGGCGGCACTAGTAATATTGGCCGCATTTCTACGATGCTAATAACCCTTTAACTGAATAGTCTTAAATTCAAATGGTCATGCTAAAAAGAATGGGGCTGTTGACTATTTAAGGTATTGAGAACAAATTACAGGTGGTTAGAATTCATATAATAAACGTAAATCGCCAATACTTTTTCAACACAGAACCTGTCCGACGATGGTACAGGCGGTCAACATGTACGAATTCGAATATCTGCATGGTGGTTTCACTCTAGAAAACATGCTCGTCCTAGAAATTGGCTCGTCGCACCGGCATACGGTTTGCGAATGCGTTGTACTATATTGAAAATGCTTTGGAACAGCGTATAGTGCGAAAAATTGAATAATTAAAGTCGCTGTTGGTAAGCAGGTTTCAAATCGAGCACCGTAAAGGGCTTGAGGCGCATTATCGGTACATTCCATGGAGGCGGCATTAGTAATATTGGCCGCATTTCTACGATGCTAATAACCCTTTAACGAATAGTCCTTAATTCAAATGGTCATGCTAAAAAGAATGGTGCTGGTACTATTTTAGGTATTTGAGAACAAATTACAGGTGGTTAGAATTCATATAATAAACGTAAATCGCCAATACTTTTTAAACACAGAACCTCTCCGACGATGGTATAGGCGGCCAATATGTACGAATTCGAATATCTGCTTGGTGGTTTCAGTCTAGAAAACATGCTCGTTCTAGAAATAGGCTCGTGGAACAGGCATACGGTTTGCGAAATGCGTTGTACTATATTTAAAATGCTTTGGAACAGCGTATAATGCGAAAAATTGAATAATTAAGTCGCTGTTGGTTAGCAGGTTTCAAAACGAGCAACGTTTAATAAACGTTATAAACGTAAATCGCTAATACTTTTTAAAAACAGAAACTCTCCGACGATGGTATAGGCGGTCAACATGTACGAATTCGAATATCTGCTTGGTGGTTTCAGACTAGAAAACATGCTCGTTCTAGAAATAGGGTCGTAGAACCGGCATACGGTTTGCGAAATGCCTTGTACGATATTTGAAATGCTTTGGAACAGCGTATAGTGCGAAAAATTGAATAATTAAGTCGCTGTTGGTAAGCAGGTTTCAAAACGGGCAACTTAATAAGGTTGAGGCGCATTATCGGTACATTCCATGGAGGCGGCATTAGTAATATTGGCCGCATTTCTACTATGCTAATAACCCTTTAACGAATAGTCCTTAATTCAAATGGTCATGCTAAAAAGAATGGTGCTGGTACTATTTTAGGTATTTGAGAACAAATGACAGGTGGTTAGAATTCATATAATAAACGTAAATGCCAATACTTTTTAAACACAGAACCTCTCCGACGATGGTATAGGCGGCCAACATGTACGAATTCGAATATCTGCTTGGTGGTTTCAGTCTAGAAAACATGCTCGTTCTAGAAATAGGCTCGTGGAACCGGCATACGGTTTGCGAAATGCCTTGTACGATATTTGAAATGCTTTGGAACAGCGTATAGTGTGAAAAATTGAATAATTAAAGTCGCTGTTCGTAAGCAGGTTCCAAAACGAGCACCGTAAAGGGCTTGAGGCGCATTATCGGTACATTCGATGGAGGCGGGACTAGTAATATTGGCCGCATTTGTACGATGCTAATAACCCTTTAACGAATAGTCCTTAATTCAAATAGTCATGCTAAAGGTGCGGCATGGCCTTGCGGCGATGCGGCCTTCTGTGTTGGAGGCAAAGCGCACGTCGTTCTTCACAAAGGGAAGACATGCAGGAACGGAGTAGAGGGCTCTGCAGCCCGCCCAGACAGCGGCGGCCGGGGGAGCTGTCTCATGAGTAGGGGAAAAAAAAAAGAGGAACAATAGAACCAGCAAGAATTGCGGGGACCAATGTTCCTTTTATACAAATTGATTTGCATCACTGCAAATGCGCTTCAGCGGTTCTAGCTAAGTGCAAGGCGGAGATGCAGACAGGTATCGCATTGATCCAAGAACCTTGGATCAATGCGTGTGGTAGGGTGGCAGGTCTAGGGGTGGTTGTCGGCTCTTCCGGGCGGCGTGGGAAGGGCGATTGCGTATCAGACTTCTCTTAAAAGGCGTTCATACGGAGATCGGGCCCCTTTACTGCCACAAGGATCTCACTACAGTAATTGCAAAGAGAAAGACTGAGGGTCGAGTTGTGGAGGAGATTATCCTTGCCTCGGCCTACTTCCCGAGTGGCTCAACGGACTCACCACCTCCAGTGGAGGTGAGAGCATTGGTCGAGCACTGCCGCAGGAGTGGAAGGGAAGTCTTTATTATAGGGTGCGATGCAAACGCGCATTACCGCGTGTGGGGCAGCTCAGACTGTAACGAAAGAGTTGAGAAACTGATAGAATATCTTCGCACGACGGAGCTTGACATCCTCAATAGAGGTAGAGTCCCGATGTTCAGAGACAGTCGGAGGGAGCAGGTTATCAATATTACCCTGGGTACGAGGGGGATCGTTCCAAATCGTTCGAGGGTTGAGAGTGGCGAACGAGGTCTCCTTATCGGACCATGAATAGATCCGCTTTGAGGTAGGCGAGTTAACCAAGGAGGTGTTGATCAGTAGGAATCCCAGGAAGACAAACTGGAAGCTGTACCGCAGTCGTATGACAGAGAGACTCCCAGATGACGCGGGGAGGTTAAATACCACAGAAGACATTGAAAGGTTTTGTGACATGATGCAATCTGCTATAATAGGTGCCTTTGAGGACAGCTGCCGATCAACGAAACGCGGACAGGGCAAAAGTGCGACCTAGTGGTCCCCCCCGGTTGGGTGCCCTGCGCAAGGAGGTTGGCACGCTGTTCAACAGATGGAAGAGAAAAAGAAGTCCTGAGGAACTAGCATCCTATAAGGATGCCAGGAGAGAGTATAAAAAGGTTGGAAGCGGTTCTGCGAAGAACTGAACAGCATCCCGGATACGGCTAGGCTTAACAGAATTCTGGCCAGGCCGTCTGGAGGAGCGCATTTACAGATTAGGAAATCCTCAGGGGAGTGGGCATTTGACAATAAGGAAGCTCTTAATTTCCTGCTGTCGGCCGATTTTCCAGGATTAGACTCGCAGGTTTTGCCAGAGCAACTAACAGTTGAGTTCTCTGGGCAGGACTGGGCAGTAGCGGATCAGCTAGTATCAGGAGATAGGGTTAAATGGGCCATTGCCTCTTTTGAACTCTATAAAGCAGCAGGAGCCGACAGTAATTTTCCCGCCCTACTGCAAAAGGGGGCGGTCTTAGTGCTGGAACCGCTGGTGAAAGTCTATAAGGCTTGTCTGGCGATTGGCTACGTTCCAACCGAAAGGAAGAAGGCTAAGGTTATCTTTATACCGAAACATGGGAAATAGGCACATGAAAACGTCAAAGACTTTAGACCAATCAGTCTGACATCGTTTATGCTTAAGACCCTGGAGAGACTAGTGGACCGAGGAATCAAGGATGGTCCTCTGACGACTCACCCTCTGCATGCTGCACAGCATGCTTACAGGGAGGGAAAGTCGGTAGAATCAGCCCTTGTCGAGGCAACTACTAGAATCAAAAAGGGGATGAGAAATAAGGGCATGGTACTAGCTGCGTTCTTGGACGTAGAGGGTGCCTTTAATTTCACGAGAGGGAGGAGTATATGCCGAGGTGCGGAGAGGCATGGCATTCCCAAGTGAGGTGGCTACAAGCTCCCTAACAGGGAGAGTAGTTGCGGCACTGTGGGGGTCGGCGACTGGAGGCGGCCGAGTGTGTAGGGTCCACAAGGCGGTGTTCTCTCACCCACGGAGTGGTTCCTGGTCGTAGACGAACTGCTGGTCAGGCTGAATGAAGTGGGCATTTATACTCAGGCTTATGCCGATGACGTCTTAAGCCTGATAATGGGACATGACGAAGGTACACTAGCAGGCCTGATGAACTATGCATTAGGCATAGTGGAGAAATGGTGTAAGGAAGTGTAACTGTCCGTTAACCCTGACAAAACGGTACTAGTCAACTTCACCACCAAATATAAGGTAAAGAAACTAGGACCCATAAAGCTATTCGGTAAATCACTCTTATTGTCGAGAGAGGCAAAGTACCTGGGGGTGATCTTCGACTCGAATCTGAACTGGGGTAAGCACTTGGAGAGCAAGAAAAGGAGCTTTACGGCTGCTTTCTGGGCTTGCAGAAGAGCCTTTGGTGCAACTTGGGATCTGAAACCCAAGATGATCATGTGGCTCTATACGGCGGTCTTAGACCGAGGCTTCTGCATGGGGCCATCGCATGATGGCCTCACTGTAGATTTAAGACAGGTAACCTGCTGCTAGATAGATTGCAAGGTATTGTTACAAGAGGCATAAGGGGTCAGAAGGCCTACACCACTGAAAACATTGGAGGTGATGTTGGACTTCCCACCTCTTGGGACACTGGTTAGAGCGGCAGCGCTAAAGGCTAAAGATTAGAATTTCAAAGGACTGGCCTAGGCACGAGGACGCTGAGATCGTCGAATATATCGACTCAGATCAGAGGCGAGGTGCTAGGTTAGATAAGGTTACTCGCTGCTATAGGCTCGAAAGAAACTTTGAGGTGGCGAGCTCACAGCAAAGAGAGCCAAGCTTTAGCTGGTTCACGGACGGCTCCAAAAATGAGCTGGGTGTAGGTGCGGCTTCGTGGCTAAAAGGGTGCAACAGAGAAATCGTGCTCTCACTGAAGCCATATGCCACGGTCTTCCAAGCGGAAGTAAGGGCTATCAGGAGCTGCGTGGATTATGCTTGATAAGGAGTGGGCTAACCGGAAGGTCGTCATGCGCTCGGACAGCAGGGCCGCCATCGCGGCTCTCAGCAAAGTGACAATTACCTCCTCGGAGGATCTGCGTGTAGGACATCACTTGACATCTTGGCAAAGAGGAGCGCCGTCAGGTTGGAATGGGTAGCTGGTCATGCAGGCATTCGTGGTAACGAGAAGGCCGACAGACTTGCTAAAAGGGGGCGGCGGGGCTTAGGGCAATCGCTGTAGATACAGCTTTACCAGGAAGCGAACTAGATAGCAGAGTTCGGTCCTGGATTAGAAAGGAGCAGACCAACAAATGGGCAGGGTGCCAGGACTGCAGGATGGGTGGGCGAGCTGTTAAATCTCCCCAAGAAGGACATTAGAAAGGTAGCGGAGTGGATGATGGGTCATTGTGACCTGTCACACTTTAAGAAGAGGATAGGATTAGGCACTGGGAACATCTGTAGACTCTGTGGGGGAGAGGAGGACAAAATCCCATGCACCTCCTGTGCCACTGCCCTAGGCTGATGGGCGGAAGGCGGGGAGTGTGTGAGGAGTGGTTCCTAGAACCTGCAGAGGTCTGCCCTTCGTGGCTTGGCAGGCTTCTCAGACTGATAAATTACATAAATTGATAGGGAATGAATGAAGAGGAGATGGAGCGCAGTTGGCCTAATCGGCTAATTGGCTTAGGTGCATCACCTGCAGTCCCCGCGAGCGGCCGTGGGTTCGTTTCCGCTCTGACATTAACTATCGACTATCGACTACGTGCTTCAAATGATAACTACGAATAAATTAAACACCATTGAAAACAAAGACGCGATTGGGACTAACGAGGATAACGAGAATGAAACCGCGTCAGAGTATTTAGAAAGATATATCGCGACCAGAGATGTGCCGCGCATCGAGCGCTAGATTTGGAACGCTTACAGAAGGGATTGCCGCAGCTTCCTGTAGTAACTAAAAATATTGACATAATTGACAAAATCAGAAGGATAAAATACGATGAAATAAATAACAAAAACTTAACTGACGAAGATAATTCGCGTAAATCCGATTAGACCATCTCTAGCCCCGACGACGGTAAAAAATATTATGCTGTGACGGACGGTGATGATTTCGCGTATCTGAGCGAGAGAGAGTATATTATTCTCCATATATTTAACGAAATGGTCCGCGATATCGCCGCTCTTGAAGTCTCTAACTCTACGAAAGAACGCACCGATCCACTACCAATCCTTCCGCTGGATAGAGGAAAAGACGACGCGTCAATCTCGGATATTTTAAACGATTTAATACCGGAATTAAAATACCACCTGGCTAATAACTTTTATTTGTATAACAATAACAATGACTTTGACAGTATCAATGTTTTCTCTAATGAAAATTTGATCTCTCCACAGAAGAGAGACCAGCATAACGAAATTATAAGATCTCCCACCTCGAAAGGCGCTGCACTAGTAACTGAAGTGGAGCATCTCATATTGATTATTACGAAAAAGAGGAATTCGTCCGACTAAAGGAAATTTGTAAAAATTACGCGGACGTTTTTCATCTTTTAAACAAGGATCTCCCCTCTACATCTTTGACTTTGCAACCAATCGAATTTAACATCAAACGAAATTATAAATATTAAGCCGTACAGACCGCCCGTTATCATGCAGAAGGAAATGGAAGCGGAAGTAGATAAACTATTGGAAAAAGGTTATTATTGAACATTCGTCTTCACCGTTTAATAGCCGTTTAATATATGGCTTGTAGATGAGAAAACTTTTGACGAAAATGGTAAACGTAAAAAACGTTTGGTTTTAGATTATCGCGTGCTAAATAAAATCAGCTAGTCAATTGCTTAACCGCTTCCAAACATTTCGGACATCAATGAGAGTCTCAAAGGAAACAAAGTCTTTTCGGTACTAGATCTCGCAGTCGGATTTCATCGGATTCGAGTGCGAGAGTGCGACAAAGAGAAGTCGACGTTCCCGACTCCTTACGGTCACTACCAGTTTACAGGGATGCCATTCGGACTTAGGAATAGTTCGGCAACATTTCAAAAGCCAATGAATGAAATATTTTTCGGTATTCAAAACATTATAATTTTTATTTACATTGATGACATAATAATTTTCGCTGAAACTTTAGAAATACACGATCACAAATTGAGTTTAGTCACCGAAAGACTCAGAAGCGCGGGCTTGCGTTTACAGCCAGATAAATGCGAGTTTTACAAAAAGAAAGTAGTATATCTTGGATTCGAAATAGGAATCGAAGGCATTTAACCTTACAAAAGCAAAGTTAATGCAAATGAGAATTTTCCGATTCCTAAACAAAGTAAAAATATTTCCTAAATATAAAACAATTTCTGGGAGCTCTGCGTTACTACTAAAGAAAATTTATCCCCTCCGCCAGAAGAGGAATTATTCACACGGTTCGTACTTTACCCTTCAATGGATGCAAGGGAGTAACGAAGACCTAAATACCTGCGCCTAAAACAGGATTATTTTTGGCTTTCCATGCGACAAGACGTTAAACTTTATATGGCACGTTGTGAGATCTGCCAGCTTACAAAAACTAGTAAGAAAGGTAAACAGCCATTAATTTTCTTTCGGACTTACAATTTTTGCTTTTGAGATACTTAAAAATTATTTTGATTTTTAATTTTATTTATATTTTACTACAAAGATAAAATTTATTATCATTTTTAAAAAAAGAAAGTTTTTTTAAAAGAACGTGTAAAATATTTATTTTCCTGTAATTTTTTCCTGCTTTTGTTGTATCAAAAATTAAAAGGGATATTCTACAAGGAAGATACGGGACTGTTGGCCCTATCCCCAGAAGTGGTGGCAGTTGCTGCCGATTTTCTTCAACGAACGCGAAGGAGGAAATCTTTTACTTTTCACCCGCCCTTTAGCTGGACTTAAAACCGCCGCGGCCTAGGACCTACCACGTCCCTACAACAAAGCCTAAGGTCTCTTTTTATAAAAACAAATTCTAGCAACTTTATACAAATTATTTAAATTAAATTCTATTTTAATTAAAATCAATTTACGTAATAATTTTTTATTCGTTCGGTCGTCTAATATTTTATTTTGCTTTATTTTATTATTTCATTCAACTATTTTGTATTTTGAATTTTATTTTCCATTAAATTTTGGGAAGTAACAAACCGTGTCATCTGTCAATGTAATCTATACACCAGCACAGAAAAATATTAATTGTACAGATGTTAAAACTGTTGTTTTTGTGTTATTCCACAGTCTTCCTCTTAATATAGAAATGATAATTGCCGCACCAAATAGTCTTGCATGTGGTCATGGTAATAATTGTAATTTAAAAATTGATCACTGTAATGTCACTCGTATACTCCGCGTTACTATATTTATATGTTAAACCTATCTTTGATGTGCTATTTATATTTTGTACAGTAGAAATAAAGCTCCCTTGAGATTTCAAAAGACAATTATTATCGGTGTTATTTTAAGTATTTGCAAACAAAGCATAGGTAGGGTTAGGCATCGTAATAAACGCAAATCTCAATATTGTTTTTAGTCAAAAAAACTCTCGTCAATGGTATGATATTTACGTGTTCGGAGATCTGCTTTGTTATTTCGGTTTACAATATGCTCGTTCAAGGAATAGGTATACAGATTGAGAAATATGCCATATATGATATTTACAATACTTTGGCGCAACATATATAGCTGCAAATAGTTGGATAATCATAGTTGGTGTTGGCAAGCAGATTTCGAACGAGCAACGTACAATCGATCTTCCGGTCGGAAGTTTGAGGCGGAATATTGGGATATTCGATGGAGGCGATATTAACAAATGAGCGCATCTGTAGGATCATAACGCTTTAATAAATAATTATTAATTGAAATAAATGGTCAAGCTAATCGCTGATAAGGATATTTGTGTTTTATTTTTAAGTATTTGCGAACAACGATTTGGCACAAGACATAATAAAGATACTTATCGAGTAACACAAATCCTTTTTGTTCCTTTTTGATACCCCTGGTACTACTATACTAGTATACTACTATACTACTATACTACTATACTACTATACTGATATACTTGTACTACTACAGTGTGAGCATCTTCTATGGCTATTCGTGTATTCAGGCAAAATGAATTGCTTGATTACGCCTTTTTTTATTGAAACTTGAGGCTTATTTTTTGGTGCGAGTGTATTTCTTCTTCTGACATCTGAGCATCTGGACCAGTATCCACCCAAAGAAAGCGCTTAATCTTACCGTTGATATTCTTGAAACAAGAACCTTTTTTTTCGTTCAACACTATAAACATAAGACTTGAAAAGTTTTCCTTGGCCATAAGTAAAAAATTTATATACAGTGTTTTTTCAAAAATATTAAATCGTTATTTCTAAAATAGACGATGAATGCACTTTTCTACAATCTACGGAAATAAAAGCATTTTAAGTCTAATCGAAAAACAACAAAATAAGGTGCCGTCTTATTTTGGATGTTGAACAATCATCTATATTTTTTCAAATATCGACTTTGATACAGTCAGCCTGCATGATCAAAAATGGATTCGGTCTAGTCATAGCGGATTTGTAAAAAAAATGATTTTCAATTGAATCTGGACGTGACGAACTATCAGTACTACTTATAATATACTTTTGTGCTTCCATTATTTAGTTGTTTGAATATAATTGTTACAATGTTGCGGTTTTATTAAAAAAATATTAATTATTAGTTAATACCTGAAAATTAAGCCAAATTCTTTCTTTTAAATGAATTTCTTCACTCATAGTTTTATCTAAAATTTGGATTTTATTTTCGTATCCTTTATTTTTATCTTCAAGGTTTCTAGTATTTTGTTGTAATTCTGCAATGACAATTTCATTTTTTCCTTGTACGTTATGCAGAGTCCATTCTTTCTCTTCCATCTCCTACAAATAATATAAAGTTGTTTATTTTAAATGTATTTTGCGGCTTAGTTCTTTATAAGAATAGAATTTTTAATTAGTGAAACAATAATTTAAATTGCTACGTCCCGAGCGGTTGGGACACGAAATGTTCGCGTGGCATTTAAAATCCTGTCGAAGGGTCAACGCCCGCCTTTGCGACCGACGCGTTCGCTGCAACTTGCGTTGGGGCTGCGCGACTGGATCGGCGACTGCTGTTATCGCCGATAACTGTTATCACAGATACTTAGCTGCTGGGCTGCGCGTACGCGAAAAATAGCGAGAGCACGGCGTGTGGGACACGAGAATTGTGAGGAAAATCGAAGGGAACAACGTCACACACAACCTTAATTTCACTTGTAAATATCCTTTATTGGTTAATATAACCACAGAGGCTTCGATGAAACACTACACAAATTTTTTTTTACAAAGCAAGAAATGCGTCGCAACCGTGGCGAACCAGTAGCGAGAAAAACGAAAAGTATATAGTGAAAAATTCGCGAATTTAGGGCTCACGAATGGCCTCGCGGAAGCGCTCGTTCGCGCCAGCCTGTTGTCGCGACAAACTCCACTCCAGTCGAGGCGCGTCGGAGGAGTTGGTGCAGCGGAAAGCCTCTCAAAAAAAGAATCTAAGTCAAATTCGCGACCTTCCGGGCGGTTTGCTTAATCGCGACTGAATCGCATCTCTCCGTTGCACCGAGGAGAAAAAAAGAAAAGTCGGCAGGATTGTCCCTCCCCAGTGGCATCACTCTTCTTTCAGAGTTTTGGAATTGCCAGATGCTAACTCAGCGCCGGCCGGCTGCACCGGGCTTCTGTTCCGCCTCCGCATTGCGGGAAGAGCACACGTTGATTTTTTTTGCACGTGCATTGTTCGCGCTGTTCTCGCACTTCGTTCTGAAACCCGAATCCGCCTTCGTGCCGGCCGAGGCTGAGCCCGCGTCTGCGAATAGGCCGGGCGTCGAATATATGGCTGACGCAGCGTTCCGGCTCGCGCGGCCCTCGCGCTGCTCCCACGTTTCCCCGGGATACCCGAAACTGCGGCGCAGTTTGTCTGGCCCGGGAAGGCGTTGGGCATTGAGGAAAGTCGACCCGCTGGTCGACTTTCGCTACGCGCGACGAGGAATGCAGGTGTCATTCCTGTGGCGCTACTCTTGGAATTATTGATCGCATGGACGAGCTCTGTGAGATGCTCATCCCAGTGATCATGGTCATCTTGGATGAAAGCCATGATCATCTGCTTCATCGTTCGGTTAACCCTTTCGACCGGGTTAGCCTGCGGAACGTAGGGGGCTTCGTTTCGTGACGTATCCCCTTGGTGTTCAAAAAACCGTCGATCGTTCGGTTTTTGAACTCTGTCCCGTTATCGGAGAGGAAGACTTCGGGTGTTCCAAACCGGAGACAGATGCGTTCCGTAAATTCCGCCAGTATGGCTTCGCCTGTGGCGCGGCGGAGTGGAATTACTTCCACCCACCGAGTGAATAAATCCTGGAAGACTAGGATGTACTCGTACCCTTTGCTTGTCTTGGGTAGCGGGCCCATAATGTCGCCCGCGACATATTGCCAGGGTCGTTCGATGACCCTGCGGCCCATGAGTACCGTCGGCGGCCTTTGCTCAGCCTTTATCTGCTGGCAGGTCTGGCATTGCCGCACGTAATTAGCGATGCACGCATCTATGCGTGGCCAATAATACTGCCGAGAGACCCGTGCGAGAGTCTTCTCTCGCCCAAGTGTCCTGCTGCGGAGCTATCATGGACACTCTTTCATGATATCCCCTTGCTTTTCTTGAGGAACGACGAGCTTCCAAACCTCGTCGTCCTCCCCCAGGATTCCTTGCATTAGTTGGTCGGGGTTATTAGTAGAACAGTCTACCTCCGACCCACTTCATCTTCGGCTCGGTGAGTGGTTCCTCTTTCGCTTTCTTCAATCTTTGGAGGTACCACTCATCCTGGGAATTCTCTGTCCATGAGACAGCTGCCACCGGTGTTTCCTCGCCCTCCTCCTCGTACATTCGAGAAAGGGCATCTGGGACATTGTTGAGCGCGCCTTTCCTGTGCTCAACAGTGAATTGGTGGCCTTGCAGCTCCAAAACCCACCGCGTTAATCGCCCTGTTGGACCACTCAGTGTGCGCAGCCAACGCAAACAGCTGTGGTCCGTGACTACGCGGAACGCGTAGCCTTCTATGTATGGGCGAAACTTCATTATCGCCCATACTACAGCGAGACACTCTTTCTCTGTCACGCTGTAGTTCCTCTCGGCAGGTGAGAGGACGCGGCTGGCAACTCCAGTGCTCGCTTATTGCCGTCTACAACTGAAGTAGGACTGCTCGATCCCGAGTCGCTGCATCCGTTTGCACAACAAACTCGTTATTATAATCAGGGCGCTGCAGGATTGGTGCCGGAGGCTATGAGAGCCGAATGCGGAGTGCTGTACTTCAGTCCACTCAAACTTACGCTCCTTCTTCGTTAGTTGCGTAAGTGGTTCGGCAATCATGGCGAGGTTGTTCAGGAACCTCCTGTACCACGATGCCATGCCTAAGAAGCGTCTTAGCTGCTTGACGTTCTTGGGCGGCGGGTACTCCAGTACCGGCCTTATCTTTTCTGGGTCAGGGCGGAACCCGTCTTGGTTCAGCACTACACCCAGATATTTCACTTCGCATTGGCAGAAGTGGCTTTTCTGTCGGTTAATCGTTAGGCCCGCCTCTCGTAGGCGGCCTAAGATTTTGCGAAGGTGTTCGAGATGCTCCTCGAACGTTTTCGACATTATGACGACGTCATCCAGATATGCGAATGCGTAGTCTTCGCAATCTGGCGTGACGACCACGTCGATTAGGCGCTGGAAAGATGCTCCTGCGTCTTCCAGGCCAAATGGCATTCTCTTGTACTGGAAGTGGCCCATTCCCGGTACAGAGAAAGCTGTTATTTCTCTGGACGCCTCGTCAAGAGGTACTTGATGGTACGCGTTGCTAACGTCCAACGTTGTGCAAAGCTTTGCCGCTTTGGCCTTGCGGAAAGCCGCGTCCATCCGTTTTGCCGGATATCCGTCCGGCGAAACCTTGAGTGTATTCACTTTTCGATAGTTAATACACATCCGGTATCCACCACCGGATTTCTTCACCATTACTACCGGGCTTGACCACGGGCTCGTAGATGGTTCAATGACGCCAGCATCCAGTAACTTTTGGACCTGCGCGTGCATTTCAGCCTCTATTACCGGTGAATACGGGTAATATCGCTGTTTAATGGGGCGAGCATTTCCCACATCAATTGTATGGGTCACCCACGTGGTGCACCCAAGTGTGGTTGGCTCCGTGCCGACCATTTCGTGCACAAGTGCCTCGACTTGTGCTCGTTGCTCCTCGGTCACATGGCCTAAGCCTACTGTACCGATCTGGATTATGTTAGTCTCTTTAACTGATGCCAGCTGGAGATCAACTCTGTCGTTGTCGACCACCAACGTCAGCTAATTTGATCGCAGATTGTGTACTAAGCCGA
Source organism: Sycophila sp. Sp_5 (assembly GCA_018906775.1). Taxonomy (NCBI): domain Eukaryota; kingdom Metazoa; phylum Arthropoda; class Insecta; order Hymenoptera; family Eurytomidae; genus Sycophila; species Sycophila sp. Sp_5. Next base: position 20,507 of record JACCID010000420.1, read on the forward strand.
ATTCCCACATGAAATTCGTGCCCAAGTAACAATCCGTATCTAATGCGGGGATGATCGACACTTTGATCTCCCTGCTTATGCCACCTATTTTGAAGGGAAGGTAAGCACAGCCAACAATTGGGATTGTGCTACCATCAGCGAGCTTTGCACCTGCATGCTCGCTTGGCATAAGTGTTCGGCCGCATGCAGTTATCAACTGCAGGCCGATCTATCCCATCACTGTGACCAATGCGCCTGTATCGTACAGCGCGCGGAAGTGGAACCCTTCCACTTCCACCTGTAACCACCATCTGGTTTCCAGGTTTTCCTCCACCGGGGCGTCCGGTAGTGCCGTCCCGCTAACGCCCTGGGAGGTTGGTTCCGGAGCTTCCTGACAAGCTTCGGTAGCGTTCGGGGAAGTAGTTGAGTGCCCTACTTCCCCTGCTGCTCGTTTTCCGGCGAGCAATTAGGGCATTTTGCTCGGATTACGCCTTCTTTGTTGCATCCGAAGCAACAAATGGGATTCTTCTTCTGCCCGTTTTTCTGGCTGTCCTTCCCGCTGCCACTGCTATTCTTCGAGTTGCCTTTTCCGGACTGGCCATTTTTGTTCGCCGAGGAGGAGGCACCCTTGCTTCCCCCTCCCTGCCTCTGTTTGTTACTTTCGCGGAAAGCTTTCACTAGCTCTCCGCTAAGTTTCGTTAATAGGTCGGCCATCTCTTGCCGACCTATCCCGGATATAGGAGCATCGGGCTTCTCCTGTTTGTCCGGTGTTGCGGCATCTGTTGCTGCAACTTTTACCGGGGAAGACGTCCTTGTCTTCCCGCTCTGCGGTTTGTATGCCGTCTCTGGCATCACCGCCTTAGTCGGAGGGATTGGCGTCCTGTCGCCCTTCTCCCTATCTAGTATGTATTCTGCTTTCACGCACTGATCAACTAGATCATCTGTGCTATTGCAGGTTTCTATCCTGACTATCCTCTTGATCTCTGGGAGAAGGTTCATGTAAACCTTCTCGATCTCTTGAGGTTTGGTCATCCTCGGGGATACCTCACGTAACATGCTCTCCATGCATGTCACGTAATGGCTGCTGGTTTCTCCATTTTGCTGGAAACGACGCCTGATGTCGTCTCGTAGGCGCTCTTGTCTGTCATGGGCGCAGCCCCATCTGCGCCGGGTGGCTCGTCAAAAGTCTGACCAAGTTTGCCAGTCGCTGCTGTGGTTTCGATACCACATACTCGCAACGTCTTTTAGGACACACGGGAGCGACGCCAGCATGTCGCTCTCGTTCAGTTTTGCCGCTCGGGCATTGTCCTCGAAACTTTTAAGGAAAGACTCCACGTCTTCTCCTTGTTTAGCCGAGAATGAGACATTCCATCGACTAACTATTCGGCTGGGGTCCTCGTGACCTCTGCCTGTGCGATTTAATTCGCTTGTGGAGGGACCGATGTGCTCTCTCATCCTTCCGTTTGTGAAATCAGTCCACGTTCTGATTTCACGCGGCGGGATTCGCCGTTGCGCGTTCTGAATGGTGTGCGCGCCATTCAGTGTTTCGTTGATTCCAGGTTCGTCTATCGTATACGTCTCCTGGAATCCAACGCGCGGTGTCGATTGCGACGGATTTATGTGTTCCGCTCGCGTGTCGACGTGTCGGCCGTCAATTCTCGTGCTTGACATTGTTGGCCGTTGCTGGTCCCTTTCGCGGGCCAGCTGATCGACTCTCAACGTGAGAGCCGTCAGTGTCCTCGTCTGTGTAACACTCGTGTTTAACAGGTTGTCGTATTTCCGTTCGATTGCTCAAACGGCTTGCTGGATCTCTCGTATCAGAGACTCCACTCTCGACATCTGGTCTTGAGATGACTGACTATCGTCGTCAGTCTCGCTATCTTGGCCTTTTTCGTTATCTGGCCTTGATGGCGGTGTGCGATTTGGCTCCCTATTGCCAACTACTCTATCGCATTCAGAATGGCAGATTATGCTATTCTGGTAAATTGAGAGAGGGTGAGGATGGCCCTTCTCATAATTTTCGTCCTGAATCGTCGTGGATGTCTTGTCCATGCAAATATCCTCGATGAATGACTTCCTCAGTGATTCACGGACTATGCGTAACTCCTCCTCGTTTGAGGAGTTACACGTCTGGAAATCGGCTGCGGTATAATTACCCTGCAGCCAATTGTACAGACGGTGACGCTGCACGAAGCAGTCGCCGTCTGTTCTTAGTCCGAGTTGCTGGATTGTCTCCTCCAGCTCCTCGACCGGGATCGCCGACAGCCACTGCTGGACGTCCCTTTCCGTTGGTTCTGGCTTATACTCCATCTTCGCCTGATTGAGTACAGGCCAGCCCTCTATCCCAAAAACACGGAAAAATTTATGGGACGGACCTTTCGGTTGGCGACGCAGCTACTCCTACCGTGTAGTGTGAGATTCTCTCTGAAACACGTCTTCGAGAATTTCTTTACGACTGCCTACCGTTTGTAGCGCAGTCGCGATTGAGATGCGTAAAAAAAACTCTATTTATTTAACGCGACTCTACTCGAAATTCTCGCTGACAAATTCAGCGAGAAAATGAATTTTCCTCGAAAACTTTCGATTTTTGAGGTCAATTTGAATGGAAAAAATTCTCCTTAGAATTTTCTCCTAGACGTGTTTCTTGTGTTAGTAAATTACAATCCTTGTAAATTACATATGTTCGCTAACTAGCCAACACGAGAGTTTCCCAATCGAAAATACGAATTCTTGTTTTTGTTTTTGCTTCCGGGTTGTTAAAATTCAGAGTTTTCACTCAACAGCTGCCCGATACAGAAGCAGGTCACAACTGCGACTGTATGCTCTTGAATGATTTCCGAACACCCCGTGTGTTCGGTGATTAAAAGCTTCTGAATGGAAGCAGGGCACGGCTGCGACCGTTCGCTTATTTAATCAGAATTTGGATCTCTTCGTGAGTTCCAATGTCGTAAAGTCTCTGAACAGGACCAGGGCACGGCTGCGACTGTTCACTTTACGAACTCTACTCCAGAAATTTCAAAAAGAGATGAAAAAGAAACTTTTGACAGGAGCAGGTTGGAGCTGCCACTGTCTGCTCGAATTAATTCTCCGAACACGAATGATAATCGAAAAAAATTTATTTTCCTTCTGAATCCGTCTGCAAAAACAAAAGAAATCGTCTTTTCGCACGTTCCTTCCGCCTGAAGGAACGTTCGCCGACACGCGAGATTCTCTCTCTCCACCTAAATCTACTAACGGAAAAATCCCCTGATTTTTCCTCCCTCAATTTCCTAAAGAAAATTTTATTCTAATCCTACTTCACGAAGGCACGCGAACCTTAGAATTTAATTTAAAATTGAATTTCGCGGCTTTTTCACTTTCTCCTTAGAATTTTCTCCTAGACGTGTTTCTTGTGTTAGTAAATTACAATCCTTGTAAATTACATATGTTCGCTAACTAGCCAACACGAGAGTTTCCCAATCGAAAATACGAATTCTTGTTTTTGTTTTTGCTTCCGGGTTGTTAAAATAATGAGTTTTCACTCAACAGCTGCCCGATACAGAAGCAGGTCACAACTGCGACTGTATGCTCTTGAATGATTTCCGAACACCCCGTGTGTTCGGTGATTAAAAGCTTCTGAATGGAAGCAGGGCACGGCTGCGACCGTTCGCTTATTTAATCAGAATTTGGATCTCTTCGTGAGTTCCAATGTCGTAAAGTCTCTGAACAGGACCAGGGCACGGCTGCGACTGTTCACTTTACGAACTCTACTCCAGAAATTTCAAAAAGAGATGAAAAAGAAACTTTTGACAGGAGCAGGTTGGAGCTGCCACTGTCTGCTCGAATTAATTCTCCGAACACGAATGATAATCGAAAAAAAATTATTTTCCTTCTGAATCCGTCTGCAAAAACAAAAGAAATCGTCTTTTCGCACGTTCCTTCCGCCTGAAGGAACGTTCGCCGACACGCGAGATTCTCTCTCTCCACCTAAATCTACTAACGGAAAAATCCCCTGATTTTTCCTCCCTCAATTTCCTAAAGAAAATTTTATTCTAATCCTACTTCACGAAGGCACGCGAACCTTAGAATTTAATTTAAAATTGAATTTCGCGGCTTTTTCACTTTCTCCTTAGAATTTTCTCCTAGACGTGTTTCTTGTGTTAGTAAATTACAATCCTTGTAAATTACATATGTTCGCTAACTAGCCAACACGAGAGTTTCCCAATCGAAAATACGAATTCTTGTTTTTGTTTTTGCTTCCGGGTTGTTAAAATAATGAGTTTTCACTCAACAGCTGCCCGATACAGAAGCAAGTCACGGCTGCGACTGTATGCTGTTGAATGACTTCTGAACACCCCGTGTGTTCAGTGATTAAAAGCTTTATGAATGGAAGCAGGGCACGGCTGCGACCGTTCGCTCATTTAATCAGAATTTGGAACTCCCCGTGAGTTCCAATATCGTAAAGTCTCTGAACAGGAGCAGGGCACGGCTGCGACTGTTCACTTTACGAACACACTCCAGGAATTTCAAACAAAGTGAAAAAGAAATTTTTGACAGGAGCAGGTTACTGCTGCGACTGTCTGATCGAATAAATTCTAAAGGGTGAGCAAAGGCCGCCGACGGGACTCATGGGCCGCAGGGTCATCGAACGACCCTGGCAGTATGTCGCAGGCGACATTATGGGCCCGCTACCCAAGACGAGTAAAGGGTACGAATACATCCTAGTTTTCCAGGATTTATTCACACGGTGGGTGGAAGTGATTCCGCTCCACCGCGCCACAGGCGAAGCCATACTGGCGGAGTTCACAGAACGCATCTGTCTCCGGTTTGGAACACCCGAAGTCTTCCTCTCCGACAACGGGACAGAGTTCAAAAACCGAACGATCGACGGTTTTTTGAACAAAAAGGGGATACGTCATGAAACGACGCCCCCGTACCATCCGCAGGCTAACCCTGTCGAAAGGGTTAACCGAACGTTGAAGCAGATGATCATGGCTTTCATCCAAGATGACCATGATCGCTGGGACGAGCATCTTACAGAGCTCATCCACGCGTTCAACAACTCCAAGAGTAGTGCCACAGGAATGACACCTGCGTTCCTCGTCTACGGCAGGCATCCGAAGCCCTTAGACTCGGAGTATAGCAGGCAGATGCTTGATATACTAAAACGAAACGAAGAGGAGGCTCGAGAAGAATGGGCTCTCCGAATGAGGAATCTCTCCGAGGTCCACGACATGGCAGCGGAGAATTCCGACAGGGAACGAGATCGACAGGCGCGTTACTATAACGCGGGCCGACGTGAAGCGAGCTTCAAAGTCGGAGATCTCGTATGGAAAAGGAATAAAGTCCTTTCCAATGCGGCAAAAGGAGTAGCTGGGAAGCTAGCTCCGAAGTTTGCCGGACCGTACGATGTTACGGAAATCTTGGGCAGCAACACGTACGCGTTGCGTGACCAAAGTGGACGGACAGTGGGTCCGATCCACTCAGAACAGTTGAAACCGTACATCCCCGGCGCAGACGTTCCTGCTGAAGAAGAGGACGTCGAGACCAGCGCCCGACCTCCGGGGGAAGGCGGGAGTCGTGTGGATGCGCCCACGACTCCATCAGCAGAGGCTGATGAGAAGAAGAGCGGTGCCAGCGGGCAAGCGTCCCAGGCTGGATTTCTCTAAAAATAAGGCCTCAGAAGTGGCTCCTCGGAGGAATTTTATTTTTCTCAAATTGTCAAGTTTGACTAATTTATGATCGAATTCTAACGTAAAGGAACAAAGGAACCCACCGATACTGTGTCCAGGGGCATATGCACCAAGAGCGTGTCACACACCAGCGCGAAAACAGATTAGTCACGCCCGAATTTCGGACAAGAAATGATCATAAATTAGAATAGCCGAATTTTTCCAAGAATCGAGCAAAATAAGTGCACAACACCGGAAATCACCGGAGGTGCCATAAAGGAGTATAAAAGCCCGAATCTAAGAAGAGCTACCGTTCAGTCGTATCGAGTCTATACAGCACGTAATTATCGTCCACACTAGCCTTGTTCATTTTCTTCCTTTTCGACAATGTTACCTGCAGCATCCAGCTATCAAAATTCACAGTCTCCAACGAAAAAAGTGTCGTATGCTCAGATGACTAGGCAAATGCAAGTACCAACTAAAGAACAAGCCATCGTCATGGATGCAATCGAGGGAGTGTCCGTAACAGTACTTATACATTTTAATAATAAAAAAATTCCACCGGGCAATATAGAAATTGAAGTCGAAAACTTGACTATTAAAGTACAAGACACGGTGCGTTTTCTTGGAGTAATTTTTGACTACAAGTTCTCGTTTAGCGCGCATGTTGAATATATCTATAAAAAAAGTACTCGATCGCTTAATATTATTAAATACTTGTGTCGGACATGGTGGGGTTGCGACCCCGATACGCTACTGACTTTATACAGGGTGTTCGAAATGTTCCGGACCCCACACTTATAACATAAAGTAAGCATTTTGGAAAAAAATGTTAAATACAAAAGTTGTTAAGTTTTGAAGGTTGAACTAAATGATGACCTTGGATTTGTTATTGGTTATTATTTTCAAGGTCATTTAAAGGTCATCTTCAGTTTTTTAAATAGGGACCCCTATTTTTTATTTCAGATTCTGAAAGAGCACAAAATTTTACATCTGGATATGTATCCACGTTATGGCTCAAAATGACCTACAGAGGTCATTTAGTGGTTAAATGATTATTTAGTAGCAGAAAGCCAAGAAATCCCGATTATTAAGAACTTTGGGTGTATTTGACGAAAAGAAAAAAAAAAATTCGTACTTTAATACTAAAGTACATAATTTGATTTTCTAGGACGAACTTTACGGTCACTTTAAAATTGGCCTTCATTTTTAAGGTCATTTGAAAGTTATCTTCAGCTTATTAAAAAGGGACTCATTTTGTATTCCGGATTCTGGAGGAGCATTAAATTTTAGGTCTGGAGATATGTACAATATCCACGTCATGGCTCGAAATGATCTACATAGGACACTTGGGGGTTATTAATTTCAAAAGCAAAATAATCTAACCGTTTTACATGAACAGTTTTTATTGCAATAATTTTTTGCAAGGGTTACGAGTTTCTACGCATGATTCATAGCATTTTCAGGATCGTTACTTGTACCTTAGAAGATTTTGCTCACTATTCTTTTTAGTAATCAGTTCATTTATAATTGTTAATTAACAATTGTTTACTCCTATTTACTTTTCTGTTTTCAAAAGTTAAGTGAAGTTCTCTTACTTCGAAATTCAGATAATTGTATTAATTTTCAATAATTGTACTTTTAATCGTAGTGAAAAATGGCACATCTTACTGAACGAGAAAGAATATCTTTGTTGATGTTGCGAGGGTGGGGTGATCAAGAGAGAGGTTACAAACAGGTACAGCGTTTATTCAATGAAACATTCAGAGTTGAAGAAAACAACCCTATTTCAAAAAGTACCGTAATTCGTACAATTAGACGTTTTGAAGAGACAGGTGGTATTAAAGATCGTCCTAAATCAGGTAGATCCAAATCATCGTCTAATGATGAAAAGAGCTTAGACGTATTACAATCATTTATTGAGGACCCCCATTGCAGCATCAGACGTTGTGCACAACAGCATGAAATGGGAGCTGCATCTGTGCACAAAATTTTGAAACTCAACAAATGGCATCCTATCAAATTAAAGTTGGTACAGGAATTATCTGAAGATGAATTTTTATAGAAGGGTAGAGTTTTGTGATGTAATGATCCAAATGATATCTGATGATCCTTTGCTCCTCAATAACATTGTTTTCTCTGATGAAGCCACGTTTGAGTTAAGCGGAACAGTGAACAGACATAATTGTCGATACTGGAGTAACATCAATCCACATTGGATGAGAGCGGACCACACGCAACATCCTGAAAAAGTAAATGTTTGGGCTGGCATATTTAATGGAAGAGTACTTGGCCCTTTCTTTTTTGAAGGTAATTTAAATGCTGCAATGTATGAAAACATGCTTCGAGACCAAATTATACCTGCTATACGGAATTTAACGGGTGGAAATCTGGACGAAATTTACTTCCAACAGGATGGTGCTCCTGCACACTACGGTATTCATGTTCGCCGATATTTAGATGCAACATTTCATGATAGATGGATTGGGCGGAGAGGTACAATTGAATGGCCACCTCGGTCCCCAGACCTAACGCCTCTTGATTACTTCCTTTGGGGATACTTGAAGGATAAAGTTTATGTTATAAAACCACGTGACTTGGATGAATTACGCCAAAGAATCACTGATGAAATAGACTTGATACCTCAGCAAATCTTGCGAAATGTTGTTGCAGCCTTTTACAATCGGTTAGCACATTGCCAAACTGTTAATGGGCAACAATTTGAACAGTTGTTGTAAAAAGTTCCTGTCAACGACATTTTAAAAAAATTCAGTTTGGGCGAATAGTCCACTGTCTTGATTTAGTTAGCTGGGCCGCCGATAGTCCTGCCTTAGCTCACTGGGCCGCTAGTGTTATTGTCTTAGTAGGCTGGGCCGCCGATGGTCTTGCCTTAGTTGGCTGGATCACCCATGATGTTACCTTAATTAATTGTACCTCCCGTGCCTGAGCAATAAGGCTCATTTTGATTAGACATTTTTTTATTTATCATTTTCTCCCCCGAGGTATGTAGTTGTTGGGCCTAAGGCTTATTTTGATTAGACATTTTTTTATTTATCATTTTCTCCCCCGAGGTATGTAGTTGTTGGGCCTAAGGCTTATTTTGATTAGACATTTTTTTATTTATCATTTTCCCCCCCCCGAGGTATGTAGTTGTTGGGCCTAAGGCTTATTTTGATTAGACATTTTTTTATTTATCATTTTCTCGCCCGAGTTATGTGGTTGTCTGGCCTAAGGCTTATTTTACGCCAGTGTCAATTACACCTTCTACAATCCTAATGCAGAATTTAGCGCTGGTGCAAAATGGAGAATTACAATTAGGATGCTTAATTTGGAAAACTAAAGTTAACCTTCAAATGACCTTGAAAATCAAGGGCAATGTCAATTTAACGCCACCATAAAGTTTGTCTTGCAAAATCAAATTACTTTAGTATTGGTCAGATACGCTCAAAGTTCTTAATAATCGGGATTTCTTGGCTTTCTGCTACTAAATAATCATTTAACCACTAAATGACCTCTGTAGGTCATTTTGAGCCATAACGTGGGTACATATCCAGATGTAAAATTTTGTGCTCTTTCAGAATCTGAAATAAAAAATAGGGGTCCCTATTTAAAAAACTGAAGATGACCTTTAAATGACCTTGAAAATGATAACCAATAACAAATCCAAGGTCATCATTTAGTTCAACCTTCAAAACTTAACAACTTTTGTATTTAACATTTTTTTCCAAAATGCTTTATGTTATAAGTGGGGGGTCCGGAACATTTCGAACACCCTGTATAAAAGTTATATTTGTCCAATTCTCGAACACGACGCCTTTATTTTTTATCCCTCAGTAGTTACGACTTCGAAAAAATTGCAAAAGATCCAGAACATTGCTATAAGGACCTCCCTTGGATACCGAGTTTCAAATCCTACAAATATTCTCACCGCCGAATCGAAATTAGCCACATTAAAAGAACGAATTCAATATCGCGGGGAATGCTTTTTAGCTAAGATCATGTCAAACAATTGTTCTTTAACACATAAAAATATTTTAAGATATTATAATTTTAAAAATAATAGGATACACAGTAACAAGAAAAACAGCTTATTCGATAACTGCATAAACTACGTAATGAACCTCTCAATAAACTTATATAACGAGAGTAATTACGCCTGCTATACTCACGATTACAAAAGTGGTGTTATCTCCTCCATTCCATTTGACAACGAGCTCGGCCTCAAATTACAAAAATCAGATGATATAAACAACAGTTTTGAAAATTTCTTAAGAAATCAAAATATCTACACAATATTCACTGTTGGAAGCAAAAGCCCAAAGGCTGCATTTGTCGGTTCTGCATGTATTTGTCTTCAACTTAATATTGTATTAAAGAAAAGCTCAGCCGCCAGCACCTCTATCTTTACAGCTGAACTCATAGCGATAAACGAAGCACTCAATATAGCACTGGAACATGTAAATCATAACTTTTTCGTTTTCTCTGACTCCTTAAGTACACTAGAAAATTTAAGATCTATAAAATCGACGGCGAAAACAAACCCTTATATTTTTGTAATTAAGGAGAAATATAACAAACTCGTAAAGGACGAAACGCACGGTACCACAATAAAATTCTTTTGGATTCCTTCACATTCAGGAGTCAGAGGGAATGAAGAAGCTGATATGCTAGCTAAAAGTGCAACTATTGACCCTATCACCAATCCCACTGTCATCTCATTTACAGATTTTTAAAGAAAAAGAAAAATCGTCGGTACATGAAATAATAAAAGAAGAAAGCAAGGTAAAAGGCTCAAATTATTTTAGCCATTACTATAATAAAGGTCAAATACCCTGGTTCTCTCGCAAAAAATTAAAGCGTAAACTCTCGGTTACTGTCAATCGAATGAGATCCAACCATTACAATTTAGCAGCTTCGCTCGCCAGAATGAACATAATCAACAATCCGATCTGTAAATGTGGCCACGAAGAAGAGAATCTTAACCATGTAATTTGGCAGTGCGAATTATATGATGCGCCAAGACGTAATATAATACGGAATTTAGATAAGCTCCCTTTTCCACTACCACTCAATATAGAAACATTAATAGCGAAACCACATATAGCAGCGTGTCAATGCGTTTTCTCATTTCTAGAAGATTGTAATCTAAGTATTTAAAGAGGCAGTACTTTTAGCATTGAGAAGTTTATAATTTTCATAAATGTAAAAAAATGTTGTAAATAATGTTCTCGCTGTAAGTAATGCTGTAAATTATGTTTGTACTCATTTATTGTGTAGCTTAAATAAGCTTGATAATCAGGTTTCAATAAAGGTTAATAAAAAAAAAAAAAAAAGAAATTACATAATCGAAAATTAAAAATTACAGGTAATCACAAAACAAGTGAATGTAAAAGTAACAAGAATAAATGCATAAATTGTATATTCAGTAATGAGAAATACAAGACTAAATGTAATACTAATCAAAATGTAATACTAATCATTCTCCATATGATGTAGAAAATTGTGATATATTAGAAAACAAAATAAAAAATATGTGGAAGCAACTGATTATCCTATCAAACCTATACTACCGACGTGGGAACCAACGAGGGAATCTAGATACAACAGCCAACCAGCAGGGAGCGCATCAGAAATAAGAAACCGTTGTTTTGCAGACACAACAAATCTACAATCTGCAAATGTATACTGGTGTACGATATCTTAGACGATATATAAAATGAATTGCGGAAAAAGCAACTAGCTTAAGAGGATCTTAAGTCTCTTAATCGGGATGGTAAATCAACAGATAATCTTATACTATACTTAATCTGTCGTGTATCAAAATTTAAAAAAATAAAATAATTTTATTCAACTCGGGATTTTGGACTGTCATACTGGCTTGAAGCACATAAGCACATAACTTAATGGCCTGAAAGATATCCAATTGCACACCGCGCGTGCAAGTATGCGGGGGGAGGAAGTGCCGCGCCAACACTTCTGGCTGTGAACTTCGTCACAGCGATTAGGATTTTTCCTATGGGTGAGACGAAGAAGCAGAACTCTGGAGGCACGTGGGGGGAGGTACTTGCGTCCCGATGCCGCGTCACTACTCAGCTGGACAACAATTAGCACGGACGTGCCCGTTTTGGTCCCGTGTTGTGTTTTTGTTACACATCATCGCCGAGGGATATACAAGGTAAAATAATAACAATAATATAATTATAATAATTTAATATACGTATACATATATTTATGCGTACACGATCGCGACGATTTATAACATACGACAGTGCGGTTTCGTCTGTAATATTGCCGAACAAGAGTCGAGAGTGCGGGATCGACTCCAGTTAATTTAAATCTGGATTAGTTTAAATTTAAAGTAACTTTCGCACGTCCATACGTCGCGGTGCAGACGCCTGCGCGTGTCACCGCTCTCTCCCTACAATAAAATTTAATACTTCAAATTATTATCCAAATTCAAGAAAATAATTCTGTTATTTAATGTTAAAAGGAAAGTAGGGGATAGAACTAACTCTGTCTTCCAGATTTAGTATAAAAAAATTAATAATAAAATAATAGTAATATAAAAATAAAATAAAAGAAAATTAGGAAGTAGTGACAGAGAGAGATAAATCAGGGTTTACCTTGTCCTGTGTTGTTCCTGAAAATCTCGAAATTATGATAAATAATGAAAAGCTAAAAAGAGTAGAAAAATTGTAAATATCTAGGACTAAACTTAGACTACAATTTAAGGTGGCATGTGCATATAATAAACAACATTCCAGAAATAAGCCTTTTGGATACAAGAAAATTGGTATTGATAATTTCAATATATAACTTTTTAATGAATAAAAATAATAAACTTAATGAAATAAAAATAGATTGTCACAGCATAAAACAACAAACAATTAATTATGAAAACAAACTACCACTTGATAGCTAACTATTTAAAAAATGAGAATTATAATAATTACAATAAATTATCAGATTCTACTGTGGAAGTCCAAGAGAATAGGATATTAATAGAACAACTTACATTAGACATAAGAACTTTTATATGCACCCATGCAAACGAAAACCATGCACCCACGAAAAATACAAATTAATCAACCTTATCTAATCAATATTATAACAAATCACTAAACATCATGGTAGAAAACTACATTAGTAACAAGATTCACAAAGAAAACTGCCCCTCTTGTCACTATCCAATTATAAAAGGACTAAAACACCAACATTTTATAAAGGCAACAGAAGTAACAAAAGCAATAGAAAAAAAAATAAAAATAATACCTATCGAAGAGATCTTTTCAAAAATAGATGCCAAAGTACAAAATAACCCCTGCAAAACTCTGCAGCAAAATTGTCCTAACCCACCAAGTGAACAAATAAAACATCCTAATGAAATTAGGATGCCATATGGTGATATAAATTACCTAGGTAACAATCAAGCACTACTATATTTCGACAGAGGAAATAAAGTCATTCAGACATTTAACAATTCAATGCAACCTATCTCGAGGCAACCAAAAAACAAAGATATAATAGTGTTGGATGGAATAGTGTTTATATCTGCTTGCAAATGTTACTGTAGCAGCCAGCATAAAGAAATGTTCCCTCATTATAGAGACATGCGCAGTTGGAGACTAACATGCCCGAAAAGACTTAATAACTTCAAAAGGGAAATTTCCAAGAGAAGCAGAAATGCGTCCACAGAAATGTACACGAAGGCCAGTTCAATGTTAATTAGATATTGGAGATAACATAATAACCAACATAAAAAATTTATTAGGATTTGTCAAGTATTATGCAAATGGTCTTTACCTACCCTATTGAAAGGGTCTTACAAATCTCCATAAAACGGTGCAAATACCGTATAAAAACAAATAAATAATTTGTCGGATTTTATAAAATTTGAATATTTTTATAGTATTTTATAGTATAGTATATTATTTTATAAGATTGTTTCCTCGGGGTAGTAATGAGGTTACTAGGCATTAAGACGGCAGTGACTACCTTGCCACAATCCATCTTATACGAAATTAATGTATTATTTATTTTTCACTTTCTTCATCTTATCTTTTCTTTTCTACATTCTTTTCTATTGTATTTTTAAGTTTTTTTAATTTATATCGAGCCAGACCATCGCACAGGAAATTTTTTTCCTCTGCTGGATTACTTTTTGTAATATGATCATGTATCAACTGGTTTTAAATAAACTGTAACGAGGTTGGTTGCTTCTATTTTGTCTCGTGGTGGAGACTTTTCTCCACGAGACAAGTGCAATGGGGCACACACGAGTGCCCCGCGAGGTCCTTACCTTGGGGTGCGCGCGAGCACCTGACGGCGAACACACGTCGCCGCGGCCCGTATAAAACCCGAGAGTACACCTGTACTTTCGCTTCTTGTACTCGCGTGCTGGATACGAGCGCGTCCCTCGCGCTCACGTAGCTGTCCGTTCCTTGGACAGCTGATACCGGTCGCTCAGCTCTACTGGAGAGTGGCGGTATCCGAGAGGTTAGGCGGTAGGGAACTGGGTGTCGAGTAGTCCCGCGGACTACTCGAAGAAAAGACACGATCCAGTAAAATAGATGATGGAGACCTTTATTGCCTCCGTGAAATAGATTATAATGACCCGCGTCCCGGGGATGTTAGTCGAGATAGGGCGTGTGAGCCGAGTGCTCCGAACGCGCCCGAATATTGCCGAGCGGAGCCGCGCGCGAACACAAACGCGAATTCTCGGCCTCTTCAAAAATTCACCTGCCGATCGCACAACTCGCGTACAGCAATGTTTACGTGGAGCGACGACTTCGCTTCGACGACGTGCCGCTTGCCCGCTCCGCGCGATACGTAGCGAATGCGATCTCGGGCACCTGCCCGTGGCCACGACGTTTTCCTACGTTGCGGCTCGTCACCGAGAGCCGCGACTCCCACCACACGGGAGTCCGCGCCTAGCCTATGCTAGAGAGAGAGAGAGAGAAGGAGAACTAAGACAACACTTCGTCTTGAAGTCGAGGCCGGTACTCGCCCGCACTCGCGACAGAAAAGTGAGTCGGGCAGTACTGTCCGTCGGACTCTTGCTCGTCCTCGACCGCTCACCTTCGCACCTGTTGTCCGGCCGCCGCTCGCTCGCTTCCTCTTGTCCGCTCCCGCTATCTCGCTCGTCGCCACCGCGCGTCCGTAGTCGTTGACGGTTCGAGAATCTTTCTCGATTTCCCACCTGGCCATCTCTCCCGCTCGTCCCAGCTTAGCCTAACCTAAGTCACACTCGCTCCCACTCGCGCCAGCTTGCGACAACGCGAGGGTACCCCGCAGTACCCCGCGTCACACCCTCCTCCCAGACGCCGTTAAGCCACGTCTTGACGGCTTCTGTTACTATTAGCGAGCCAAATTTCGATAGTGTAGGAAACAAGGGGGCAGGATACGAGAAGAAAAACTAACCACGAACCTCGTCGTGATTTTGTACGTGCAGAGCACGAAGCCATTGGCCCTCACGTACAATGGGTGACGGGACTCGGCACGGCACGTCGGGCTTGCACCTCTGCATCTATCGCCACTTTGCCGACCCGTCGGGCTTGCACCTCTGCATCTATCGCAAACGCACGCACCAAGACCTGCGCGTCATCGCGCGCGTTTCCCTTTTGTGTGGACTCCACCCACAACGTCTGTGAAAAACAGTTCGCGGCGGTGTACGTACTCCTCGACGCACTCCTCCTCTTTGAAATGGAGACGAAACACCCTTTTGTCTCCTTGGGCACTCCCGCCGATCTCCAGCGACCCCGGGATGCCCTGTGTATCCGGCTCCAAGACTCGGGGCCGGCGTACACAACGATCGGTATTCTCTCCGAACGCTTCTTCGCGGGTGGCCTCCTGGCCACTCGCTAGATGTTGGGCAGCCGAGCTGCTCATCACGTCGTGGTGAACGACCTCCTGGTCGCTCAGTGGGTTGCCAGCATGCTTGCTGGGTGTTGGTTGGGCCTCGCCCCATCCTTTTCAACCTCGTCGGGGATCCCCTCCAGGGTGCCCCCTTCCGACTGTTCCGGCGTCGGTTGCACGCCAAACCCTTTGGAAAACGCCTTGTCCTCGGCGGTCTCCGGGAAAGAGTCCTACGACTAGTTCCTCCAACTCCAACTGCCCCATTTTGGGAAAAGGATGGAAAGAAGAAAGGAATTGTAAGGAATGGCTCCCTAAGTCAATCCTGTCTGTAGTACCAGGTAGACATCCCGGTCCTCGCTTTCCCGTCGCGCTTTTCGTCTACATGACGGTTTACGACGCCTTTTGCAGTCTTCCGCGTTGTCGCTTTACATTTCCTTCTCCAGACTGGGCGCTCCCAGTCTGAGATGCTTGCCCGCAGGCAACGATCTTCTCTACATTAGCACCTGCTGATGGAGTCGTGGGCGCATCCACACGACTCCCGCCTTCCCCCGGAGGTCGGGCGTTGGTCTCGATGTCCTCGCCTTCTTCGGAAACTCGTCGTTGGAGTAGAACCGTCTACCCCGGACTTATTTCATCTTCGGATTTGTGAGTCCTTTGTCCATGAGACACCAGCCACTGGTGTCTCCCCGCCCTCCTCCTCGTACGTACGAGAAAGGGCATCAGGGACGTTGTTAAGTGCACCTTTCCTGTGTTCAACAATTACTGGTGACCTTGCAGCTCCAAGGTCCACCATGCCAATCAACCTGGCGGACCACTCAGCATGCGCAGCCATCGCAAACAGCTGGGGTCCGAGACTATTCGGAAAGTGTAGCCTTTGATATATGGGTGAAACCTCCTTATCGCCCATACTACAGCGAGACACTATTATACTGGAAAGTGTATTTTTTTCAATTTATCCCAGGCTGGCCCCCTTAAGGGTCACAACTAATGTGACTGCCCCAAAAAAGGGTAATTTTTTTGGAATTAATTGAAAAAAAGTATTACTTCGTGAGCTCTCTAATTTTGTTAGTATATTGTTGAACAATTAAAGTATACAAATTAATTTTTTTGGGGTTCCCAAAAAATTTGTATTTAATTATCTCGGGGTTCCCAAAAAAAAAAAAAAAATTGCCGCACTGCTGCAGACATTGCGGCCCTTAGAGTGTCTGAAATAAAAAAAAAATTAATTTTTCGTTAAACTAAAATATATTTCACGTACAATGACCCTCGATAATAGAAAAAAAATTGAAATTTAACAAAATGGCGGAGTTGTGCACAAAAGTTCAAAATTTCACTTAAAAATCAGACACGTTTATGCCCAAACTCGTTTATGCTCAAACTAACAAAACAAAAACAAAACTAAAATTTAGTTATTTTTAATCGCTATACTCCTTAAGGGGAGGTCGTACCATCCTACATTACCGACCACGATACGAATCGGTGTTTCCAACTTTTCTCTGTCATTTATTAGTGAAATTACGCACAAATTAAATTCCACTCAAAAAATTCATTGATGAAGAGGTCTCAACTAAGATAATTGTAATACGGAGTCAAAAATCGTCGCTACCTTACTAGCAAATAAGCAATGGCGCTGCGATCGTTCAACTCAACATCGTTTTATGCCAAATTAAAAAATTTATTAATTTTATAATTGTTGACTCCGTATTACAGTTATCTTAGTTGATCCCTCTTCTTCAATGAATTTTTTGAGTGGAATTTAATTTGTGCGTAATTTTACTAATAAATGACAGAGAAAAGTTGGAAACAGCGATTCGTATCGCGGTCGGTAATGTAGGATGGTACGATCTCCCCTTAAGTGATACTTATTCAATAATAATAATCTGAAAATAATCTAAAATCAATATCTATATCAATATAAAAGAAAATGGAAACCTTGTTTCTCTTCTGCAGACTGGAAATAATGGCATTTTGTCTTGCAACCTGTTCTTGCAATCTATCTATTTCGAGATGAAGCCCGGTAATTTTTGAATCATTTAGTTTTACTGTACTTCTCATTTCTTCCAGCTAAAAAAGATTGACATGTGTAATTCTATGTTTCTACATTACAAAAACCATATGGTAGGTGTTTAGCTTCACATACTTCCAAACTCAGCTTATTTCGTTTATATTCGGCAGCTGCTAAATCGCTTTTTAAAAGCATTACTAAATCTATAGTCTCCTGATCATCCTTCTCTTCCTAAAATAATATAAAACTGTGACAAAAGTTTCATGATAATTATTTAAGATTTTAAAATACATATTTTAATATGAAGAAACAACAAATCTTTAGTAAATATGGGAATTGTCGCACATAGTTGGGAAAATTGCGAATAGTGTATGTATAACGTGTATGACGTAAACTAAGCCCTAAGTAATAATAGTTTTTCATATATCCTGATTTTTAGAAATTATATGTTTTTAAGAGTATGATAATTCGCAATAGGATACGTGCAAAACAAATAGATTAAAGCTATTTCTTGTAGTTTTAAATAAATAAGGGTGAAAGTTTATTCAATACTCGAAGGTAAATCTTAAACTTATAAAAGTGTAACTTTATTCATAACCGTTTTGTGTTAAAATCTTCTCGCTAAAAAGCGCACTCTTTCTGCATTTCTGTAATGTAAAACTGTATTTCGCATCGAAACTGTTTTTCATAAAAGTATCAAACTCTATCTCAATTTGGAAAATATTTTTCCAAAGAACGAACACGCATTTTCTATTCTGGGCATTATATCCATAGTTCGGAAATTTTATCACTTACTACGGGTACCATAATCCCTTACCAAATTAGCCGAGCGTCTCAAAAAAACTGTCTCTTCATTCTAAAAACTGCTTTCCAATAAAGCAGAATAATTGAGGAATATATTGTTTACTGCCAGGCCCAGAATTCCGTACCAGACTAGCAATGCCATTGCCAAAAAAATTGTAGCTCGATTCGGAAAACTATTTTCTATAAAAGCAGCATGCAATTTATGATCTGTGCCTTATTTTCATAGTCGAGAAATATTTCATTTATGGCCGGGTCTCCAATTGGGTACTAGAATAACGGTGCTACTCAAGAAAGTTGCAATTTAATCAATTAATAAAGCTGTAATAATCAATTTCTAAAATAGTATTCGTTCTCTAAGTTTTATTATTCATAGTTTAAAAGTTACTTTTTTAAATACGTGGCTTAAAATTCGAATAAGAAAAAGAAGTACTTTGTACCATTACGTAGTAATATCTACTGGATTTAGCACGTATCCGCCATGTAATTACGTAATATTTATTATAAATAGGGTACTGCGTGAAGCGATCATGTCTAGATATGTTAATTAAAGAAATAATTTTTCACGATTTTAAATATTCACGTCACAGTGGAACAGGTCGTCCGATAAATAGTAACAATACTGTCCGATAAATATTTGTTTAACAAATAAGAAAGTTGAATGAAAATGATATCCCTTTAGTTAAATTATTGTATTAATTTAATTCAAAACTGCCACTTCTACAATTACTCGACCAATCATAAAGCTTGCTCCTTAGCTGGTGTTCCTGAAAAAGGCAGATTCTACTCAACAGCCGTTTTATTTACAACTCAGATGCGCTCGTCAACTCTCAAGTGATTTTACGACCCACTTGTCACGTGACACTGCTCTGGGAAGTGGCCTTACAATCAACTTACACGCTCACTCTACTCTACTTGCAGAAGGATTTATGAACCGTCTGCACAGCTCTACACCAGCTCCTGGAGTTACGACCCAGACAAGACTGCTTATCAAGATTTCATCGCTCTGAGACTAAATCATCAAAGCCGTTGATGAAGTGGGCGAAATGTTCGCGATTTAATCCCATGCCATCCATCCAGTGCCACTTGCCAGAATCTATTTTTAGACCAATAGTTGATAAAAACAAGCGCCTTGCAGAGCTGATTGAACATGAAATTTGATGATAGTATACGACAGCGGTGTAACTGCATTAACGGGTTATATTTCCCTTATGAAAATATTTCGGAAATTATGTTTTGAGGCTTCCAAATTGAAAATATTTCTGAAATTATGACATAAATCTCCCAGAATTAAAATCATATAACTTTGGCGGAAAATGATTTTCCACGAAGCCATGCCAATTTTCATCGTGAAGCAATAAACCGTGTAATTTACGTTTTGCAGGCCTCGCACATGCGAGCTGGCGCAACACATTCACTTTTTCCGAAGAGAAAAAATAAACTACCGGAGCATTTTCCGTTGGATAATATTATTTTCTTTTAAATAAATTCTCCTTAACAAATATAACATAAACAGAGACCCTACTGAAAATGTGTGCGCTGTTTATCGTGTCGCTTTTTGATTTTCAAAATGTATTCACCTGGATATCCTCCGCAAGAACAATTTTCGGCTTTTTGCTCTCCGATTCTCCTTCTAGTCGGCTTCCTTGCGCAAGGTGTCTCGTCGATTGGAGAATGTTCCTGGGTACCTGGAAATCCTCCACAGGAATAATTTTTGGCTGAATTTTAGCAGCTTAAGGACTTTCCAATGGAATTTGGTCATATCTATGAGGAATTACCGACTGGATTTTGGCAAATTTTTGTTAATTTTCCAGTTGAATTTTGGTAAAATCCAGGCAAATTTTGCAACCAGATTCGCGCATATGCATAAAGATTTGCAAACGGGAATCCCGCTGCAATATCTATCCAACCGAAATTCACCGATAAAAGCCAAGTTAGGAAAGCAAAAGATCGAAAATTATTCCTGAGGAGGATGTCCATGTACCTAGGAACCTTTTCGATCAACAAGAGACCTTGCGCAAGGAAGTGAAGATCCAAGTCTTTTTATTTTTATTAATTTTATTATATTGATTTAATATTCTATTTTTTAAAGTTATTATATTCTATTATAATAGTATATAATAATTATTATATACAATATAATTTTCTATTTTTTTTTTAATTTTTTTTTACAGATTAGTAGCGCAATAAGTTGTGTCTCTTTTTTTCTCGATAAGGTGACTCAAAAAGCGACACAAAACGACACGAAAAGCGATAAGAAAAAAGCTCACCTATTTTCTGTAGGGCATGTTGATAAGGTTTATAAGGTATATAAGGTTTATATATAGGAGCGGGTGTTTTTCGTGATCCTTTTCAGCACGCGCTCGGGTTCAGCTGAGTCCGAGAAAGCCGGGAGTTCGAATCGCCCGGCGTTTGTAGCGGACGGTAACGCACGTATACAGCACGCTGCTGCACACAACCACATCGAGGGACGTAGGTGCGGACCAGGGGCGGCCCCGTTATAATACTAACTATACAAGCAAATTTTCCTGAATTTCTACCTTGATGCGACTGCAGAGGTCAACTGGACCCCATGACATAACATCATGTTTGAATGTAAAATTTTCCGCTCTTTTAATTTCCGAGGTCAAAAGTTGGTGTTCCTATTTAATAAAACTACTTTGACTTTGAAATGACCTTGAAATTTGACCCCAAGATCATGGTCAAGATCACCATTGGATTTCCCCCTCTGAACCCTACAACTTTTACATTTAACGTTTTTTTCCATCTCCCGTATTTTTTTTTTCGAGAAAATACTTAATAATTAAGAACATTGGTCGTTTCCTGGGTTAGTTTATGTATATTTTAAAGTTTTGAAGTAAGAGCGGGCGTCCGGATGAATAAATTCGTATAATCTAGAAACTATAAATTAACTGTTCGTAGAAATAGGATTTTGAAGTTTGCGGGAGGTCTTTCGAGGGGAGCAGAATAAGGACGCTTGGGAAATGTCTAGGGTAAATAATTTAAACATTTTGAATATTTTTTTTATTTTTCTTTTATTTTAAATAAATTGGCGGTTGAGAGAGCTAGTTCTTAGCTGGTTTACAAATATTTCACAGTCAATCGTTAATTCTAAACTAGCATATATAACCTCGCTCGCTAATGCTCGCTCGGTAATGGTTCCCTTTAGTTGATCTTTCAATATCTCCATCTGTAGATATGAAGTTATTGGTGAAAAGACATGAATTTGTAAGTGGTACACCGTTTATGATTGCCATACTCGCGACTTTCCCATAGTATTTTTTAGCTATTGCTAATATAACTTGTAACGTCACAGCCAATAATATATATATATCTCCCTATATTATATAGTTATAAGGTCAAAACCTAAGATTATCCCCATCCTCCCCCCTCCTCCTCGCTCCCCCTCCCTCCTCCCCCCTCCTCAGTGATATTCCTCAACCCCTCCTCAGCAACATCCTCATTATTGAACCTCTCCTCAGCCTCTCCTCAATTTGTATGAAATTGTAATTTTAGCTCCAAAAAATGTGGATAAACATTTTACAATAAATTTCTTAATCGTATAGCGATACAGTCTACGGTATATTGAATCATTGACATAGCAAAAAAAGATAATAATAAAAATAAAATTAATTATATCTGTGACGAATTACAACTCTAACCGCGTGAGTGATTCGGCTCTCTCTCTCGGGGGGTCTCAAGGCTGAGAAGGCTTCGACGTTAAATAAATTATTTAACGTCGGACTTCTGCTCGAAGCCGCCATGTTGCCGACCACCGGCGACGCAAAAGCCGCCCTGGCGACATCCCCACACATACACATACACGCACACGAACACACACAACACCCGCGAACACGACGACGCGCCGCGACTCCTCCAGGTGCGCCGCGCACCTGGAGAAGCATATACTCGGCCGCGCGCAACACGTGGTCAAGCGCGGACCATGAGCACGGATGCGAGAGAGAGAAAGAACGCGCATACGAGTGGCGCGCGGGTCGAGGCGGCGCGCACGTGTAGGTGCGAGAGAGAGAGCGCGATTAAGCGAGTTGGCGTGAGAGTCGAGGTGGCGCGCGCGTACCAGAGAGAGAGAAAGATAGCAGTGTGCGAGAGAGAGGGAAGCGCGGCGAAGAGCGGAGAGAAAGAGTGTGGCCGACTGCGCGCGTGACCTCATTGGCGCTGCTCGACGAGCTCGGCGAGTCGAGCAGGCTGCCAACGTCCGCGCAAGAATTACGTTGCGCCGCGCTTAAAAATTATCTCGCGCTCGACGATATCGAGTGGCTGCGTTGACGCCGTGCAGCCAATCAACGCGCGTATTGTCGGTGCGGGCGGAAGTCGATCGGCACAAAAAGATGCGGACCGCGGAGAAAACCCTTCGAGAGGGAAAAGTTGAGTTAAATTTAATGAGAGCGAGTGAGAGGGAATAAGGGCTGGCGTCGCGACGGAGAAGACTTCCGCGACGCCACGCCACTTAGCCGAAAGCTTGCATTGCAGCCGGACGCACTTTGCGAGAGTTTCTTTGAGTTAGCGAGTCGTGAGGAGTATTAGTTGAGGAGAAGTTTAGCTACGGGTTTTTCTCCCTAGATCTATTATATATTTCCCTCCGCAAAGTCCCGCGAACGTGATCCGCGCCGCGCACACATACCCACCAACAAGTCGTCGGCCTAGTGGAAAAAGTGGACACCTCGAGTTTTAGTCGGAAAAGCAGACAACTTAATTTACAGTTCAAAAAGTGGACACCTCAATTTTTAGTTCAAAAAGCGGATTCTTCGATTTGTCGGTAAAAAGCGGACAACTCGATTTATGCTTAAAGAAACGGACACCTCGATTTTCAGTTGGAAAAGCGGATACCCCAATTTTTAGTTCAAAAACCGGACAACTCGATTTATATTTAAAAAGCGGTCATCTCGATTTTCAGTCGAAAAAGCGGACACCTCGATTTTTAGTTGGAAAAAAGGACAACTCATGATGAATTTTAAATCACGATGGTTTGAGTTGAGAGCCACTGACAACGTAACTTCATCGTTTTCGTGTTCTATATTTTATTAATGTATTGCGTGGTCAATTACAGATTAATCAAATTATATTGTGAATTCATCAAGAATGTATTCCAAATAAAGGAAAAACATACTCTTTTAAAGGAAATGAATTCTTTTAAATATTGATAAAAGAGATGTTAATATTATGTAGTGAAAATTCTTTCAGCTGATTGTGCGGTAGCGAGGGTGGTACAACGCTAGTTTTCTATCAATACACTTGATAACTTGGTGTCCTGTACAAACGACCGCGCTACTTGCACGGAGCAAGACGAGCGCGGCGCGGACTTCATAAATTTGAAATCTTATTTCCCTTTTCTAGTGATCGTCTGGTGTCATTACTCAAAACGTCAATTGGGATCCCGCCGGTCGAAAAAGTTTCTTGAATTTTAATTTACGAATTTTGTGCTCCGTTCATGTTCAAGTTATAAATGAACAAAGCTTTTGTAGATTCTGGTTAAATATTAATTCTTTCCGCAACAAGTAAGTTGTATAAAATGTAAATATTAAAAGAATTTCATGTTTAGATTCTGTGGCTTTCAGTGTTTTGAAAATGTCTATATGATGCTGCGTAGATACGCGTGTGAGTAGTACTGGAGGTGAGTGATTGTTCTGAAGTGGCAACGGCGTTGCCGCAGCGCCGAGTGCAACACTATACCTTTAACCAATTAAAAAACCTGCAACACCACCTTTAAGCAATTTTATACTGTTGGACTTCAAATGGAGTGTATATTTTATATAAGAAGATTATTAAAATAGTATTTAAAAATGTAAAAATAATGTTATTAATTGCAGATTTTAATTGGTTAAATCGAAACGACCAACAGCAAGAAGTCAGTGATGAAATAACACCTTACGGAATAGGTAATGTCAATACTAATATTAATATTGTTTTAATATTTTTGTTTTAGTTTATTGTAACTCTACTCTTAGTAAACCATTGTAATTATTTTTTATTTATTTAAGCTTTTTCAAATCCTGCGTATGCAAGATTTATATAGATAACAATTGTAAAGATTAATTAAGTTGCTTTATTAAAATACAGTATATTGATATACTGTATGTATTAAAATACATACAGTATATCAGTAACGTTTTCTGTTATATCCTTAAATAATAGGTAATGTAATGAAATATTTGATGAAATAGCATATTTACACTGCAATATTTTATTAATAGATGATTGTGACGTAGCTCCAAATTACTTGGATATTTCTAGTTATTATGAGACAAATCAACCGCGGAAGATATTTGGTAAGATAATGAAATAAAATTAAAACAGAATTAAATTAAGAAAAACATTTGTTAGATTGCAGCCTAGATTAGATTTATTAGATAGCGGAATTGCTTCTTTTAAGGAAACTCTGTAAACGTAAGTTTTTGAGTAATTTGTAAAAAAATGTTAGAAATATATTCTTAGATATTTCTGATACAAAACATTTTTTCCAAGTGTTCGTACGTATGTGTATGTGTACGTGCGTGTGTCAGGTGTATAAACTAGCTATATCTCACCTTCTACTTAATAGTTTTTAAATTTCCCACCAACTCTCTTTTTTGTGTACGAGTTAGGCAAAATATTAGTTTTTTATTTTGCTGATGCATCGTAGTTTTATATCGATTTTTCGATTAACCTTGTTTAAATTACTTCAACGATTTCATTAATACAATCATTTTAGTGTAAAATATATTAAGTACATACTCGCGTCGATTTTTTTTAATTGCTTTGGTCGTTTTATTGTTATACATTAAAAATTTCTTTTTTTTTTTTGTAACCTTTCAACTCCGCAACTAAACATCGAGGTACTTCAAAAAAAATCATGGTAGCAGCAGCCTCAAAAAACTAAAATACACCGCATAAATTTCAAGTCATTTCCTATAAAGTAACTTTTTTTTATTAAATACGTTAACTGGATTATAAAAGCAATAATCAATTTGGGAATTTGAATATAGTTAGTACAATTTATCAATTTGGATGATAACATTTTATTACCAGTGGGTGATAGATATCACAACGTAAGTTGGCTATAGGAACAATAATAGATACTTATATAGGAGCAAGAATGTAGTTCAAAGGAAACTATAAGCCAGTGAAATGACCACGGTTTTTTTTATCTGAAATCATAAATTTTAATATACTCAAAACATTCGTAGATTATTTTTTTATCTGTACGTTTCTAAGGTACATAAAAAGTTTATAATTACTTATTTTCCGTGACTTGTACGTAAAATTTTGTTTAATTAATTTTAATTTAACAAATAATATTTTTTTTTCGACAGACAAATAATTAATTTATTGCAACAAAATTATATGTTCGTTTATGAACACTATATATTTTTTTAACAGATTCTTCTCAATCATCGCTATCTAAAGAAGATTCAAATGTTTCAACCGCTAGAGACAATGTTCAAAGTAATCTGGGTCATTTCAGTCAGTATTCTTTTACAAATCTGCGGCTAGCTGAACCATACAGTTTCTGCAGGATGAGAATACACAGTCGTCGATGAGTAATTTGCAACAATGCCACAACTTTAGTAAAAGAAGTAATAATGATTCAGGTAAACTATCAAAGCAAAATTATATAATTGGTTGTTTATTAATAACTTATTGTAGCATTAATTAATTTAATATACTAGGATCAGATTTCGAAGGACATTCGCAATCAAAAAACCTAAAATTTTATGAAAATTTCAGGGATATGAATACTAATAATTATAGAGAATCATATAATAATGAAGAGAGTTTAGGTATGTGAATGAATTAAAATCTTATGAGCTTATAACATATTTAAATGTAAAATAAAATATAAATGTAGATAAATCTTTACCATTTCAATGTGAAATAATATATTTTTTAATGCAGCAGATTCATTGTACGAGAAAACACATTCACCCTCTTTAAACATTACAAAAGCGTGTCATGAATCTATTAATGCACACGATGAAAATATATCTGGTACGTTAAGACTAAATTTCTGTAATAATTTGTTTTAAACATAATATGTAGTTCAATAGCAAACTATTTGGTTCAATGAAATTTTTACATAAAATAAATATTCTTATTATTTTTTAAACGTTTATTTTCTTATTAACTTATTAGGGAAACGTATTGATTTATTCTTGAGTAAATTATATTTTCTATTATCACCACCATTCAGCATAGGTTTAGTCAGAACATTACTAAAATTACACAGCTACATATTTTGAAATCATTTATTTTTGATAACTATTATTATCATTATTACGAAACAAATCAAATTCTTTGATTTACAGATACATCGCCAGTTGTCTTAGAAAATACAACATTATGTACGACCGCGAATAAAACAAGGAAAAGGCAATGAAAATCGAATACGTGGAAAGTAATTGCTGCAAAAAACGCTTGAAATTCAGGCTTACCGGGCATTGCGAAAAATGGCAAATCATTTGAAGGAAGAGTAATGGGTCCAGGATGTGAATGTCGTTCAAAATGCAACGAGAACATTATTCATAGTGAACGCGCCTCTTTGTACAGTAATTTTTGGTAACTAAATGATCATAGCCGGCAGTGGGATTACATAAGTAGGTGAGTAACTTCTAATTCGCCTGAAAAAAGAAAGATTTTTACTGATAATGAAGAGGTTTTTCGAAAGATGAATTCCTATAAGTATTATCTTCCGACATCTAGTGGAGACATACAAGTCTGTCGAAAAATGTTTTTGGATACCCTGGGTAATAACAATTATATTCTTTATTTAAATTGCATTTAAGATAAATTTTATTGTTATGGAGTATTCTTCATTCGGAACATTCTTGTACAATCTTATTACCCGGAGAGAAACGTTCTTGTAAAAATTACTTTATTGTTTTGTAACGAACAGACAGATACGACAAATAAAAGATTGTACTATACAGTACTGTAAAATTTGCTAAACTTACATTAATTTTTGTTAGACTTATAGTAAAAATTATAACAAGTTAAGCAAAATTTACTCTAAGTTCAACAAATTTTTTAATGTAGTATGGTTAAATTTTTTATTTACATCGTCTTGTAATTTACACAAGAAACTTTCTCTTCGTGTATTTTTATTGGAATATCCCATGTAAGTCACGGGAAACTTAGTTCAGCTAAGCGATTCTTTGATAAAAGAAAGCAATAAAAAAGTTGCTGACAATATATTGGCAACGTGGTTTTCTCTAATAATTTACTTTGTTACTTTTTTCTTTATTAAATTTTAATAATTTATTTTTAACTAATGGTTGACTAAAATTATTTAATGACATAAAAATTCCATATTTTTTCTATAATTTAATGAATTTAATAATAAGCAGACATCATGGAAATGCCGATTTCGTTTGCGAGTGCATACCACTCAAGAAAACAGCATTTTTTGTAATGTACGTTAAATTTCTTATGTTCTATAATTAATTTTCATATTTATTTAAAAGGCATTAAAAAACAATGGATTATGACTGTCCAAAAGAAAAAGAAAATATCTGCTGAAAATTTTTTAGTACATATGGTGATTGATAAGCGAGGAAAAAATAACAACCGACCACAGAAAATTCCAGCTGCTATTGATAATAGTATTCGTGAGCACATAAGTTTATTTCCGAAAGTAGAATCGCATTACTGCCGACAAAGCTCATCGAAAGAGTACTTGGACGAACATTTAAACATAAGCAAAATGTATTCATTATATGTTCAGTGGATGAGCAATAATTTCAAGCAGGAGCATATACTTTAAAAAAATGTAAAATTCTCACACATTAATTTCAATTTAATTACATTATTTCCTGTATTTTTGCAAAAACAATTACTTTCATATAACTAGCAAAATTTTACGCACTTCGTGTGCTAAGTTTTTCATAATATTTTAATCAAATTCAGAAATAGGGAATTTCTTTTTTATTCATGTTCTCTCTTAAAACGTATTAGACTAACTAATTAATAGTTTACGATTTATTTTTATTTTTGAAGTTATAAAATAAATCTAAGCAGCATTGATTAACAAAATATTTAATATTTAAAGTTTAGAGTAATTAGAATATTGAAAAACTCAACGATTAGTTCATATATCTATTTAAACAAAATTGACGAAACTTATACAATAATTGAATACTCTGTTTCCTTCAAAAAGGGAGCTCGTAGTCGATAGACGCTTCGAAACGAAGCACACTGAGTGCGAGTCACAAATTCCTATCATTTTCTTTTCTAAGAGAAGAGATAGTCGATAGTCGATAGTCGATAGTCGATAGTCGATGTCAGCTCGGAAACGCACCCACGCCCCCTCGCGGGGACATGCAGGTGATGCACCTAGGCCAATTAGCCCATTGCGCTCGGTCTCCTCATCATTCATCTCCCATCAACCTCCCTATATAATTTACCAATCTGAGAAGTCTGTTTGTCCCCAAAGGGCAGACATCTTCAGGTTCGAGCTTTTAACTTTTAAATACAGGAATCGATAAAATATTGATAGAGCGACTTCACAATATTCTAATTGTAGTATCATGTGGACATAATGTAAATTACGATAATTTTTGACATTACTGCAGAGACACAGCAAAGTTTTATGTCGAACTTTACCCGTGGTACTATATGCCACCAAGCGTTCAGAAACTTTTAATCCACGGTCCCGATCTTACTAAAAATAGTGTTTTACCAATAGGACAATTTTCCGAAGAAGTATTGGAATCTTCTCATAAGATTTTGAAGTTCTACAGAAGAGAACATTCCAGAAAGATTTCAAGGGAAAAAACAAATGAGGATATATTTCTTAGATTGCTACTTCATTCCGACTCATTACTCACACTATCTTGAATTTCTCCAAAAAGAAACCAAAAAAAAATTATCAAACGAAGTTCGACATTAGTTATTAGAACCTCAAATATTAATAAATAAAGAACAATTACTTTCAGAATGTGGGGAGTCTTCAGAATCCGAAGAATCTTCATAAAATTTTGTATTAATTGCAATAAATTGATTCTATTTTATTTTATTTTAATTACATTATAAACGCAATATTAAATCAATTGTTTAACATTTTGATTATTTTTATAAGTTATTTACGTTTAACAACCCTAACAACTTATATTTATAAAGGGTGTTCGAAATGTTCCGGACCCCCCACTTATAACATAAAGTAAGCATTTTGGAAAAAAATGTTAAATACAAAAGTTGTTAAGTTTTGAAGGTTGAACTAAATGATGACCTTGGATTTGTTATTGGTTATCATTTTCAAGGTCATTTAAAGGTCATCTTCAGTTTTATAAATAGGGACCCCTATTTTTTATTTCAGATTCTGAAAGAGCACAAAATTTTACATCTGGATATGTACCCACGTTATGGCTCAAAATGACCTACAGAGGTCATTTAGTGGTTAAATGATTATTTAGTAGCAGAAAGCCAAGAAATCCCGATTATTAAGAACTTTGAGCGTATCTGACCAATACTAAAGTAATTTGATTTTGCAAGACAAACTTTATGGTGGCGTTAAATTGACATTGCCCTTGATTTTCAAGGTCATTTGAAGGTTAACTTTAGTTTTCCAAATTAAGCCTCCTAGTTGTAATTCTCCATTTTGCACCAGCGCTAAATTCTGCATTAGGATTGTAGAAGGTGTAATTGACACTGGCGTAAAATACGCCTTAGGCCAGACAACCACATAACTCGGGCGAGAAAATGATAAATAAAAAAATGTCTAATCAAAATAAGCCTTAGGCCCAACAACTACATACCTCGGGGGGGAAAATGATAAATAAAAAAATGTCTAATCAAAATAAGCCTTAGGCCCAACAACTACATACCTCGGGGGAGAAAATGATAAATAAAAAAATGTCTAATCAAAATAAGCCTTAGGCCCAACAACTACATACCTCGGGGGGGAAAATGATAAATAAAAAAATGTCTAATCAAAATAAGCCTTAGGCCCAACAACTACATACCTCGGGGGAGAAAATGATAAATAAAAAAATGTCTAATCAAAATGAGCCTTATTGCTCAGGCACGGGAGGTACAATTAATTAAGGTAACATCATGGGTGATCCAGCCAACTAAGGCAAGACCATCGGCGGCCCAGCCTATTAAGACAAGAACACTAGCGGCCCAGTCAGCTAAGGCAAGACCATCGGCGGCCCAGCTAACTAAATCAAGACAGTGGACTATTCGCCCAAACTGAATTTTTTTAAAATGTCGTTGACAGGAACTTTTTACAACAACTGTTCAAATTGTTGCCCATTAACAGTTTGGCAATGTGCTAACCGATTGTAAAAGGCTGCAACAACATTTCGCAAGATTTGCTGAGGTATCAAGTCTATTTCATCAGTGATTCTTTAGCGTAATTCATCCAAGTCACGAGGTTTTATAAAATAAACTTTATCCTTCAAGTATCCCCAAAGGAAGTAATCAAGAGGCGTTAGGTCTGGGGACCGAGGTGGCCATTCAATTGTACCTCTCCGCCCAATCCATCTATCATAAAATGTTGCATCTAAATATCGGCGAACATGAATACCGTAGTGTGCAGGAGCACCATCCTGTTGGAAGTAAATTTCGTCCAGATTTCCACCCGTTAAATTCCGTATAGCAGGTATAATTTGGTCTCGAAGCATGTTTTCATACATTGCAGCATTTAAATTACCTTCAATAAAGAAAGGGCCAAGTACTCTTCCATTAAATATGCCAGCCCAAACATTTACTTTTTCAGGATGTTGCGTGTGGTCCGCTCTCATCCAATGTGGATTGATGTTACTCCAGTATCGACAATTATGTCTGTTCACTGTTCCGCTTAACTCAAACGTGGCTTCATCAGAGAAAACAATGTTATTGAGGAGCAAAGGATAATCAGATATCATTTGCATCATTACATCACAAAACTCTACCCTTCTATCAAAATCATCTTCAGATAATTCCTGTACCAACTTTAATTTGAAAGGATGCCATTTGTTGAGTTTCAAAATTTTGTGCACAGATGCAGCTCCCATTTCATGCTGTTGTGCACAACGTCTGATGCTGCAATGGGGGTCCTCAATAAATGATTGTAATACGTCTAAGCTCTTTTCATCATTAGACGATGATTTGGATCTACCTGATTTAGGACGATCTTTAATACCACCTGTCTCTTCAAAACGTCTAATTGTACGAATTACGGTACTTTTTGAAATAGGGTTGTTTTCTTCAACTCTGAATGTTTCATTGAATAAACGCTGTACCTGTTTGTAACCTCTCTCTTGATCACCCCACCCTCGCATCATCAACAAAGATATTCTTTCTCGTTCAGTAAGATGTGCCATTTTTCACTACTATTAAAAGTACAATTATTCAAAATTAATACAATTATCTGAATTCCGAAGTAAGAGAACTTCACTTAACTCTTGAAAACAGAAAAGTAAATAGGAGTAAACAATTGTTAATTAACAATTTGCAATAAAAACTGTTCATGTAAAACGGTTAGATTATTTTGCTTTTGAAATTAATAACCCCCAAGTGTCCTATGTAGATCATTTCGAGCCATGACGTGGATATTGTACATATCTCCAGACCTAAAATTTAATGCTCCGCCAGAATCCGGAATACAAAATGAGTCCCTTTTTAATAAGCTGAAGATAATTTTCAAATGACCTTAAAAATGAAGGCCAATTTTAAAGTGACCATAAAGTTCGTCCTAGAAAATCAAATTATGTACTTTAGTATTAAAGTACGAAATTTTTTTTTTCTTTTTGTCAAATACACCCAAAGTTCTTAATAATCGGGATTTCTTGGCTTTCTGCTAATAAATAATCATTTAACCACTAAATGACCTCTGTAGGTCATTTTGAGCCATAACGTGGATACATATCCAGATGTAAAATTTTGTGCTCTTTCAGAATCTGAAATAAAAAATAGGGGTCCCTATTTAAAAAACTGAAGATGACCTTTAAATGGCCTTGAAAATGATAACCAATAACAAATCCAAGGTCATCATTTAGTTCAACCTTCAAAACTTAACAACTTTTGTATTTAACATTTTTTTCCAAAATGCTTACTTTATGTTATAAGTGGGGGGTCCGGAACATTTCGAACACCCTGTATATTATATGCTAGACAGAATGATATTTTTAATTTTGGCCAGCTTTTTGGCGATTTCGACCACTGTGCGCCGCACCCCTCTTAGCAAGTCTGTCGGCTTTCTCGTTGCCATGAATGCCTGCATGACCAGCTACCCATTTCAACTTGACGGTGCATCTCTTAGCCAAGATGTCAAGCGATGTCCTGCACGCCAGAATCTCCGAGGAGGTAATGTCACCTTGCTAATAGCCGCGATGGCGGCCCTACTGTCCGAGTGTATGGCAACCTTCCGGTTTGTCCACTCCTCATCAAGCATAGCCTCCACGCAGCTCCTGATAGCCCTCACTTCCGCTTGAAAGACTGTTGCGTATGGTCTTAATGAGAGCACAATTTCTCTACTGCTCCCTTTTAGCCACGCAGCCGCACCTATCCCTATTTCATTCTTTGAACCGTCCGTGAACCAGCTAAAGCCTCGCTAATCCTCCTCTGTTTGTTGTGAGTTCGCTACCTCAAAGTTTTTGTCAAACCTATAGCAGCGAGTGACCTTATCTAACCTAGCACCTCGCCTCTGATCTGTGTCGATACACTCGACGATCTCAGCGTCCTCGTGCCTAGGCCAGTCCTTTGGCTCGCTTCATAGGCTCGCCTGCAAGCCCAGAAAGCAGCCCTAAAGCTCCTTTTCTTGCTCTCCAAGTGTTTACCCCAGTTTAGCCTCGAGTCAAATATCACCCCCAGGTATTTTGCCTCACTCGACAATGAGAGTGATTAACCGAAGAGCTTAATGGGTTCCATTTTCTTTACCTTATACTTGGTGGTGAAGTTGAATAGTACCGTTTTGTCAGGGTTAACGGACAGTTCTACTTCCTTACACCAAGCCTCCACTATGCCTAATGCAAAATTCATCAAGCCTGCTAGCGTCCCTGCGTCATGACCCATTACCAGGATTAAGACGTCGTCGGCATAAGCCTGAGCATAAATGCCCATTTTATTCAGCCTAACCAGCAGCTCGTCTACGACCAGGGACCACTTCGTGGGTGATAGTACGCCGCCCTGCGGACAGCCCCTCCACACACGGCCGCCTCCAGTCGCCGACCCCCACTGTGCCTCGACTACTCTCCCTGTGAGGGAGCTGTGTAGCCACCTCACTAGTGACCTTGGAATACCATGCCTTTCCGCAACCCGGCATATACTCCTCTCTGTCGTGAAATTAAAGGCACCTTCTACGTCAAGGAACGCAGCTAATACCATGCCTTTATTTCTCATCCCTTTCTTGATCCTGGTGGTTGCCTCGTCAAGTGCTGATTCCACTGACTTCCCCTCCCTGTAAGCATGCTGTGCTGCGTGCAGAGGGTAAGTCATTAGGGGACCATCCTTGATTCCTCGGTCCACCAGTCTCTCTAAGGTCTTGAGCATGAACGACGTCAGACTTATTGGTCTAAAGTCTTTGACGTTTTCATGCGCCTGTTTACCGGGCTTCGGTATAAAGATAACTCTGGCCTTCTTCCATTCGGTCGGTACGTAGCCGAACGTCAAACAAGCCTTGAAGACTTTCATCAGCGGTTCCAACAGTAGATCCATCCCCTTTTGCAGTAGGGCTGGAAAGATTCCGTCGACCCCTGCTGCTTTATAAGGTTCAAAGGAGCCGATGGCCCATTTGACCCTATCGCTAGATACTAACTGATCCACCTCTGCACAGTCCTGTCCAGAGAGCTCTGCTATTGGTTGCTCTGGCAGAACCTGTGATCCTAACCGTGGGAATTGGGCCGACAACAGGCATTCCAGAGCTTCCTTATTGTCTGCCGCCCATTCCCCTGAGGATTTCCTAGTCTGTAAATGCGTCCCTCCAGACGGCCTGGCCGGGATTCTATTGAGCCTGGCTGTATCCGGGATGCTGTTTAGTTCTTCGCAGAACCGACTCCTTTTAAGTGATTCTGGTGCTTTGAGGAGGGCAGGAGTGTCAGCCGCGAAACCGGCAGTGCCTCGTTGGCCCGCCTGCTCCCGCTTCTTCAGCCGCCTCTTCCTCTCTGCCCCAGAAATCTTCTTTTTAGCTTGATCCACAGAGTCAGTTCGTGTGGCCGACGTCAGCGGGTTCTCGCTGCCCGAAGAACAGCTAAAACCAGCCTCTGTCG
Source organism: Sycophila sp. Sp_5 (assembly GCA_018906775.1). Classification (NCBI taxonomy): domain Eukaryota; kingdom Metazoa; phylum Arthropoda; class Insecta; order Hymenoptera; family Eurytomidae; genus Sycophila; species Sycophila sp. Sp_5. The sequence continues at coordinate 54,979 of JACCID010000420.1, forward strand.
TCACACAGACCTCCAACTGTGTCCTTCCTTCCTCACAGATCCCGGGTCCTAGGGGCCCTGTCCCTGTGGGAAGTTCCTTTGAGCTAGGGAGCTCAGTGCGAGACGACACGGTATGCTCGCTTTCCTTGTTTGTGTACTTGTCCATGATTGTAGAGTGAATGGTGTGGGTGGGGTGTTAGTGTGTGATGATGTAGTGTCGGCTCAAAGCCCAGGTTGCACCGAGTTTCAACCGCCCCCGCGCCTTTGGCATCCTCGCCCCGCCGCGGCGCTGTGGCCTCGGAGGAGCCCCCCCCCCCGTCCAGCATGGCCCTGCCCGGGCGCTATCCGGTACTACTAGGCCGAGAGGGATTATTCGCCAGATGATAGGGCAGCCGGTCCGGTCAGCTACACCGTAACGTGGGCCCCTGTCCTGTCCGGCGGCCTAGCCGTGTCGAACCTAGTTTTCCCCTGTACCCTCAGCCCCGTACCAAGACGCCTCCGCCTCTGGGCCGGTGACAGTCTATCTCGGTACAGCCACGAGCTACCGACGTGTAAGTGTGAGTGTTTGTGATGTGTACCGTGGGACCCCACCCGGTCGCCACGGGGGTTGCTCTTTAGTCGCCCCGTCAGCCTCAGTCACATGCTGATCCCTACAAGCAGGTCTCAGCACCCCTTGTTCCGGGGATACGCCCTGAAAGCGCTGCCTCCTGGCGCGTCCCTACAACCATACGCCATACTGTCACCTCATCCACATGAAGAGCCCTTTTTACGGGGATTCCGTCCCTTTCATACACATCCATAACCAGTATCCATTCACATGAAGAGCCCTTTTTACACGGATTCCGTCCCATTCACCTACCTTTCAGACGGTGCAAGGGTAAGTGACGCAGTGGTCTGACGAGGCTTAAGCCCTTCCACCATCGTCAAGGTCTCACAACCCATAGGAAGAGAAGAGAAGAGATACTGTTATTGAATTTATACAAATAATTGTTTTATTGCTTTTTTATAATTATTTAATCGAAATTCTTTTGTATTATTAAACGTATTAATAACGTATTGTTACACAGTTAATCTATTAATTATTATTCTGATTATTATTTTCGAGAATATTATACTTATATTAAATTATCTTTTACAGATACCTTGTAAAAGGACACACGCAAACAGCTGGAGATTCCATGCATTCTGCTATAGAGAATGCATCTAGAAAAAAAGAGATTTTTACTCAAGAACAGTGGTGTTCTTTGATAGAAAATGCTAAAGTCAAGGAGCCAATTTACAAAGTATACGAAATGCAGCAAAGCGATATAATTGATTTTTCAAATCTATCGCAAAAGTCATTTTGGAAAAAAATTCAGATTTCCCAGCTTTGCAAAGTAAAAATTGATTTAAGTGGAGAACTTGAATATTCCTATGGTTACTCAAAACCATCACAAACAGCCACTTTATTGAAACCATTAAAAGAAATTTTGGCCCCATGTTACCCCTCCAAATTATCGTTAGATTGTAACAAGGTCAAAGACATAGAAGATCTTCATAAAAATGGAATAATTCCTGAAAAATATTACCATTTTTATGAATCATTAATTAATACATATATTTATATATTTATATATTTATATTTATTAAAAAGATAATAAAAGAAAAAATAGCTTAAAAAAATTTTATATTATTTTATTTGAAACAACAATTTCAAATAATTTTTTTATATATAAATTTTCAGTGTTTCTCAACTCAAACCATCGTGATTTAAAATTCATCATGAGTTGTCCTTTTTTTCAACTAAAAATCGAGGTGTCCGCTTTTTCGACTGAAAATCGAGATAACCGCTTTTTAAATATAAATCGAGTTGTCCGGTTTTTGAACTAAAAATTGGGGTATCCGCTTTTCCAACTAAAAATCGAGGTGTCCGTTTCTTTAAGCATAAATCGAGTTGTCCGCTTTTTCACCTACAAATCGAAGTATCCGCTTTTTGAACTAAAAATTGAGGTGTCCACTTTTTGAACTGTAAATTGAGTTGTCTGCTTTTCCGACTAAAAATCAAGGTATCCACTTTTTCCACTAGGCCGACGAAGTGTATTCCCCTACGCCAGAAGGCAATATATATTTTAGATAAAATTCACAAGTGTTCGAGTTTGATTTCTAAATAATGTGGCGCCCAACCATAGCTCCCAGACCACGCTGCCGAGACGACGCGCCGCCATCTTGGAAGCTGAAAATTTTTTGCCACGTGTTTAATTTATCCCGTGTTCGATTTTTTTTTAAGTTACGAAGTGAGATTTTGTGTGTTGTCTTGTTTTATTTTTTCCCTTTCAGATAATTTCCTGTGTGTGTTGTCAAAATTTTCTTCGTTTCAGTGAAAATTTTGAAAATTCAGTTTTCGACAGATTTCGACAGAAAAAGGTCTAACAACGTTGGAAAAATAGGATTTTCGATTTTCTAATTGTGGGAAAAATTTTCATAGTCATTTTCCGGAACAAAAATTCAAAATTGAGATTGAGGAGGAATAGAATAGATCTAGGACAACCCAGAGGACGAGGGAAAAATAGAATTTCGAGTTTTCTTCTGTGAAAAAATTTTCTATAGACAATTTTCCGGAAAATTATAGAAATTGGATTTTCAACGGAAATTGACAGGAGTCGACCCACAGTATTAAGGAAAAATAGTTATTTGAAATTCCCTCTGTTGGAAAATTTTTTTTTGAGAAAAGAAGATCCCCAAAAGTTTTTTCCCCGCGAATAATCCCGTGTATCGACCCTGAACGCCCATTTGAGTAAGCGAGTGTGGCATTTCTAAAATTTATATTATTTTATTTATTAAAATTTTATTTATTTTTTGTATTTATTGTGAGATTGTATTGCCCAGACGGCCCGATTTTTAAATTTGGAATCGGCCTGTCTTGGAAAACTTGCAGTTAGAAATCCCAGCGCATATAGGTCGTCGGTTGCCAGTAGGAAAATACAATTTATTGTTTATTTTTCTCCCTTTTTGTCATTTTTTTTCAGGGAGATTTAGGATTAAATTCAAGAATATTGAAAGCGAATTATTCTGTCTTTTCTCCTTTATTTTAGGAAGATTTAATACGGTATCCGGCAGATTTATCAATTTATTCTTAATTATATTTATCCGTCAAAATTGACGAAGGGCAACCGACACCGCCGAGAATCTCCACTCTTCGCTACGTGACGCAGTTGAAATATTACCAGTTGGCTTTCAGTAATTCACGTGCTCCCACGGATCCAAAAACTCGGTTTAAAGACTCCGAAGTCTCGCATTTACTTAGCTCAAGAAGTAATATCCCCACGCCCCGCGAAATGGACATTGACGCGTCGACTAGTATTTGCGCCAAATGGGTGAAGAAGAACGTGAAAGGAAACGATGAGATAAAAAGGGAATATAGACGGATTAGCCAGTTACAACCCGCGCCATTAATCAGAGAATTAGTTCAAGCAGGGTTAAATATAGCAGGATCGACCACGACGTTAAGAGACACGTTGTTAAGAGCAAACTGTAGGCAGGAAATGAAGATTAAAGATGTCCCGTGGAATATGGAATACAATGAGGTAGAAGAAGAGGTGGAGGAGGATAATGAGAGCGAAGAAGAAGGAGCGATGGGGCCAAAAGGAAATATTGAATTGGAGGACAGATTGCAAAGAGTGCAGATTAACCCCACAGTACCGACTATGGTGGCCACAACGATGACGACGACCAGCACGATAGTTAGAACAAGCGGTGCAGCACAAGCGCATATCTAACCAACAGCCTCAAAGACAACGACGAGTTCGGCATCAGGCATTCGGGAATGGCCGTTTGACATACCAACACCAATTCCAATTACTTGGCCAAGTTGAAGAAGTATGGGACATAGGTTTCAATTCGAAGAAAGTAGACACCGACCTAGCCACCTATTGGAAAATGTGCCGCCGCCACCAACACCGCAGTTGGACTATGCTGACCAGGTATCGACAAGTGGATTATCCATAGAAATGGAAGAATTAATTCAGCAACCACGGTCAATCTGAGGTTAAATCAGTCCGGAGGAGCAATACCCAAAAGAACAGCTAAGGAGTCCGAAGAAAATAGGAGAAATTCAGGAGTGAGTAAAAGAAATGAGGTAGATAGGTTAGGCTTCCTTGATCCCCTCGACACACAGAGAATGAACCCTCAGTATCCCTCTTTACCCCGCGTACCCCGTGAGTATTTGTCAAACCCCGCGACGAACCCCGCGACAAATCCTGCATCAAATAACGAAGAAGTAAATTCCCAACCCAGGAGTGAAGCAGAAAAACACGGAGATAAGAACACGACGAACACAGAAAAAGAAAAAAGGCTGACAAGAGGCAGAAGTAGAAGTAGAGAAGATAGAGATGGAAGGAAAAATTCCCGCAATTCCCCAGAAGAAGAAGTAGAAGCAGAGAAGACAGAGATGGAAGGAAAAATTCCCGCAACTCCCCAAGAAGAAGAAGTAGAAGTAGAGGAAACAGAGATGAAAGAAGAAATTCCCGCAGTTCCCCCAGAAGAAGAAGCAGAAGCAGAGAAGATCGTGATGCGAGAAGAAATTCCCATAAAACCCACAGAAGTAGAAGTAGAGATAGGAGAAGTGAGAAAAGGAACACCCGGCAGTCCCCCAAAAGAGATAAGAGTAGAGATGCGACCGATAAAGCGAAAAGTACAGAGAAATGAAGAATCAAGAGAAGAGAATAAAAAGTCAACTACACCCAACAGAAGTAATAGCAGAGACTCAAGAGGAAGCAAAAGAAGCCATAGAAGTCGGAGTAGAGACTCAAGAAGAAGTAAAAGAAGTAACCATGAGCAATGGAGTCGCAGTAGAGACAGAAGGGAAGGTAGTAAGTCCCGATCATCCCGCAGGAGTAGGAGTATGAGTTATGAAAGCAGAGAAAGAAGTCCCCGACGAAGGTTGCAGAGAAGATATAGAGTGCGAGCAGATAGCAGGGAAGAAGAGATGATAGAGACAGGCGCGATAGGAGAAGAAGCAGGAGTGACGAGAGAGGACATGAACGGCATGGTGACGGGAGAAGACGCGACGCCAGCCTCGACATGAAAGCTATTCCAAACGTGGCGAATCACGTATAACGGCGAAGGCCACGGAGCAGCAGAGGAGTACTTATGGAAGCTGGAAGACTGTAAGGACAGCCACCGGCTATCAGACGATGGAATGTTGCAATCCCGTGTACCTTGACGGTAAAGGCGTGTCAATGGTTTAGGACGGTGAAAAGGGACATAAGAACCTGGAGAGAATTCAGGAGGGAATTCAAACACCAGTACATGGTGGAACGAGAGGACGAGGATATACTGATGGACGCACGTGCTAGAACGCAGGGCGAAGGAGAAGGAATCGCAGCGTATATAACAGCACTAAAATCCATCTTTAACCTCTGCAGACGTCCTCCTTCCAGAAGAAAAAAGGTCAGCATAACGCTGAAAAACTTACGCCCTGACTACCAGATCCAATTTAGGGATTATATTTTCGATGATTTCTCAGACATCCACAAATTAGGCAGGATCTACGAGAAAGAAAAGGAAAATATAAACCGATTTAAACCACTACCGCCCCCTGAAAAGTCGTCAGTCCCGGGAGGTGCGTTTATCCCCCTCAAAAAGACGGAGAAAATTGCGGCGGTAGAGGAAGAGAAAAAGCAGACCCAGAAGAATCCCCCGAAGAAAAAGAAGGCAACGCAAGATAAAGGCAACAATGGAGATGGAAATGAGGCTAAAGAAATCGCAGCTGCGGCAAGCCAAACCCCGCAAGCACAGATAATAGTCCCAGCGCCCACAAATACCCCCATGCAGTATGCAGCAGTAGCAGCGGCACCACCACCAGCACAGCAAACGTTCCAAAGACAACAGACTAGCGGACAACCGCCACAAGGTGGCAAGGTACCAGGATACATTGGATCATGCTTTACATGCGGTAATGTAGGGCATAGAGCATCCAATTGTCCGCGCACAAAATGCTTCGCATGCGGAGAATTTGGACATCGGTCACGTGAATGCCCGAGGAACATTAAGCAGGGCATAGTGTGTCAGATATGTGGCACAGAAGGGGTTACCTTCTATCAGTGCACCCGTTGTGCCCCAATTGCCAAGATGTTGGGAAACGGGCAGCAGGGGGGGCAAGCAGTCCAATTGCCTCCCCTCACGTCTGAATTCCCAAGTCAATGGGCAATTCTAAGGAATGGACAGGGACACCAGTGAATTCACAACTGCGTCCACTAATGAGTATTAAACTCCCACCCTTTGGAGTTATCCCCGAAGAGAAGAATTTTTTTTCCCCGCGCACGAGACCCGGCGCACAAAGAATTCCCTACACCCCCAGCTCCCTTAATAGAAAACGAGAGAAGTTACGTATTCCCTACACCCCCAGCCCCCTTAATAGAAAACGAGAGAAGTTACGAGTTCCCAAAATCCTTAGTCATCTTAAATCTAGAAACCCCACACTAGAAGAGATGAATAGGAAAGAGAAGGTCGAGAAGTTGCAATATAAGATGATGGTGCAGAGGATAAAGGACGACACAGGTATCACGCTGATTAAAAAGGACAAGTTCAAAGAATCCGAGGAAAGGGACATGCGAATGTTCGTACCCAAAGAAACAATGAACCCTTTAATAACACAAGCGTTGGACCTATCGGAAGAATCCGAGGAGGAAGAGGTTATGGAGAATTGTTACTCTCACAGCACGCCACCTCAGCAAGGAGGGAGGCCGGCCGTTTTAGAGTATAATTTTCCCAACTCCCCGTGGGAAGTGTGCGAGAGAGAGGGAAGCGCGGCGAAGAGCGGAGAGAAAGAGAGCGGCCGACTGCGCGCGTGACGTCACTGGCGCTGCTCGACGAGCTCGGCGAGTCGAGCAGGCTGCCAACATCCGCGCGAGAATTACGTCGCGCCGCGCGTAAAAATTAACTCGCGCTCGACGATATCGAGTGGCTGCGTTGACGCCGTGCAGCCAATCAACGCGCGTATTGTCGGTGCGGGCGGAAGTCGATCGGCGCGAAAAGACGCGGACCGCGGAGAAAACCCTTCGAGAGGGAAAAGTTGAGTTAAATTTAATGAGAGCGAGTGAGAGGGAATAAGGGCTGGTGTCGCGACGGAGAAGACTTCCGCGACGCCACGCCACTTAGCCGAAAGCTTGCATTGCAGCCGGACGCACTTTTCGAGAGTTTCTTTGAGTTAGCGAGTCGTGAGGAGTATTAGTTGAGGAGAAGTTTAGCTAGGACGAAAGAGTCCGTTTTTGAGACGGTGAGCCCCGCGTGCACCCTCATACGGGTTTTTCTCCCTAGATCTATTATATATTTCCCTCCGCACAGTCCCGCGAACGTGATCCGCGCCGCGCACACATACCCACCAACAAGTGTATTCCCCTACGCCAGGTGGCAATATATATTTTAGATAAAATTCACATGTGTTCGAGTTTTATTTCTAAGTGTTGGGTGTGTTGTGAGGTGGTGGGTTGGAGCTGATTCTCAGCAAATTCGCAATTGCACCGGCTATCTCGACGGAGTAGCTAAGTCCGCGTCGTCAACGGAGCGTGCAGCCATTGCCACGTGTACGTGGTAGTCTCAGGAGGACCCCCAACCCTGGGAAAAGGAATTCTCAACCGGAGCGAGGAGTTCGCAATCCGGCGGCGTCTATAAGGCTCCTGGCGCTCAACAAAATTAAGAAGTAGTAGGTAACGTGAGAAGTTCCTTTTAGGTCATAGGCAGTGGAGCGGAAGCCACGGAGGTGCAGCCAAGCAGAAAATCCATCAGTGCGTGAAGTGAAGGAGTGTAGTAGCAGTAGAAGGCACATAAAAGGATGAAAAAGGGCAAAACGAAAACCCAACCCAATCCCCCAATTTCCCCTTTTGTGAGAGGGAACGAGGTTCACACCCCGGCCCCTACCATTTTCCCTTTCACATATCGCTAAAGCAAATGGCTAAATGAAGTTTTGTATCGTATATACAGGTAAAGAAAAGGTGAAAAATCATTTTCTAGAAATCAACTTAAAAATACAGAAATTCAATGATATCGGTAAAGTAAATGAGTAGATTAATCGGAAAAAAGTAAAAATTGAAAAATGACTCAAAAAGTAAACAGATTTAAGTGTATCGCTAAAACAAAGGTGTATAAACAAAGGAGGAAAAAATAAAAAATAGGAGGTTTGAATAACATAATAATAAATATTATAAAGAAATTTTAAATGCTGTAGAAAAATGTTTAATTGATTTATCTGATTATAATGAAATATTTGGAGCAAAAGAAGTTCTTGCATCAAGAGATTTTCGACATATGTTGCTAATTGTTCGATCTGGGAATCGAATTACTAAGAGTTTTGCGAATTATAAAAAATAGGTATCTGCGACAAAATTTTAAATATATGTCATTAAAGCAAAAAAAAAAACTTTAGGAAAATGATATCGAATTTGGCTCTTAAATGTAGCCAATGGCAATTTTTTACCAAACTATGATCGATAAAGTAAAGTAACAAAAATCCCAAAAACAATTATACAAACGAAAATATTATAGATGAAATTTTTGGATACTTAAAGTTATGTAAAATCGACATTTTTATGAAAGTGTAATTTTAGTTTCAAAATCGTATACCGATACAGTCTACGAAATATTTAATCATTGACATAGCAGAAAACGATAATAATGAAAAGGAGTGAAAATGGTGAAAATGGTGAAAAGGGTGAAAAGGAGTAAAAATGGTGAAAAGGGTGAAAATGGTAAAAATGGTAAAAATGGTAAAAGGGTGAAAAGGGTGAAAATGGCGAAAAGGGTGAAAAGGGTGAAAAGGGCAAAGGTAAAAATTTCCCACTAAACACAAAGTTATTGGGGGTGGACGTGAAATTACTGATCGACACTCGACACACGGCACACAAGCTTCTTAATATAATATAAGATATGTCATATCGAATAATGATTAAAAAAAACGGAGTCGTGCTTTTCAATAAATAATTGTTTTAAATTATTTATAGTGCTTTTATATTGTTTAAGAACAAGAATTTCGTAAATTAAGCTGCTGCAATCTTGACTGTCTATAACTGTGCTGTCCATGTGTTGGGCCAGTACTTGCACCATGTAATCTTTACAGGTGTTTACTTGCGCGCAGACGAGAGGTCCGAATATATTACAGATTTGGTTGCACAAACGTTATTAAATGAAATTTTCAATTGATTGAGAAAAATTTCAGAGGGGTATTTTGCAGTCGCGGGCGCTTCAAAAAATGATGTCAAATTGATTTTTAAGCATACACCATGTAGCGCTGTCAATACGAATACTATAAGAATTATGACTCCTTGCTAATTCAACCATGGGTAAAAAAGATTGTGCATTAGCATTGTAATAAAGACCAATCATAATGGCTTTTGTTTTTTAATTATTGAGTTGATAAATCTTGTTTAAAATACTTATTTGTCTCTCTTTGTTTGACACGTCAAGTATAGCATATTTATTATCCATTGTTGTCTTGTTAAAGCATTTTTTTACTTTTTCTCCTCGAACTGTTGCTGATGTCGGTGAAAAAATCCATTGGCTGCGTCTGGTGCATACTAATTATTTCAGCTTCCCGTTCGGACGTGGTTCTTTTTTGTTTCAAAGGTCGGAGCGTCATTATTCTGGACAGCAATCTTTTAAATTTAAACACACTTAATTTAAATTTAAAATCTAAACACTTCCACTGTTCGCACAAGTGCTGCGGGGTTTGTCTGTCTGGAGCACACGTGAGAAAAGGAAAACGCAGCCTTACTTCAAATGCTAATCCGTAACAAAGGTGGATGCGATGTCTGCAGCAAAATAAACCTTCGGCTGGGAAGAATTGCTACCGCAGATAACTACTGGTTGCGCCAGCGTCTAAGATCTAACTGACGGCCACCCATAGTCTTTGGCCGGACCTGCTACCAACATGTGCGCTGCAGAAGCATCCGTCTCACGGTGGCGTTTAAAAAAGTTAAATGCTATTTTCAGGTAATCCGAAGTTATGATTATAAAATTGTTCTGAATGATTATGGAAAACTATTTTTGATAAAATTAAAATATTTCCTTGAGCAGATTCTTTTTTTTGCCTAGAAAAACCTATTTGAAATACTAAAAATCAGTAAAATACTATTTTCAAGTTAATAAGACCATATAATTACTTTATATAAAGTAGTTATATGTAAATTGAAACTACTAATGAGAAGCAAACCAAGAAATAAATCAAAGAAACTTCTTTTTTAAATTTAAATCTATACAGGGTCTTCGAAATGTTCCGGACCCCCCACTTATAACATAAAGTAAGCATTTTGGAAAAAAATGTTAAATACAAAAGTTGTTAAGTTTTGAAGGTTGAACTAAATGATGACCTTAGATTTGTTATTGGTTATCATTTTCAAGGTCATTTAAAGGTCATCTTCAGTTTTTTAAATAGGGCCCCTATTTTTTATTTCAGATTCTGAAAGAGCACAAAATTTTACATCTGGATATGTATCCACGTTATGGCTCAAAATGACCTACAGAGGTCATTTAGTGGTTAAATGATTATTTAGTAGCAGAAAGCCAAGAAATCCCGATTATTAAGAACTTTGAGCGTATCTGACCAATACTAAAGTAATTAGATTTTGCAAGACAAACTTTATGGTTGCGTTAAATTGACATTGCCCTTGATTTTCAAGGTCATTTGAAGGTTAACTTTAGTTTTCCAAATTAAGCCTCCTAGTTGTAATTCTCCATTTTGCACCAGCGCTAAATTCTGCATTAGGATTGTAGAAGGTGTAATTGACACTGGCGTAAAATAAGCCTTAGGCCCAACAACTACATACCTCGGGGGGGAAAATAATAAATAAAAAAATGTCTAATCAAAATAAGCCTTAGGCCCAACAACTACATACCTCGGGGGAGAAAATGATAAATAAAAAAATGTCTAATCAAAATAAGCCTTAGGCCCAACAACTACATACCTCGGGGGGGAAAATGATAAATAAAAAAATGTCTAATCAAAATAAGCCTTAGGCCCAACAACTACATACCTCGGGGGAGAAAATGATAAATAAAAAAATGTCTAATCAAAATAAGCCTTAGGCCCAACTACTACATACCTCGGGGGAGAAAATGACAAATAAAAAAATGTCTAATCAAAATGAGCCTTATTGCTCAGGCACGGGAGGTACAATTAATTAAGGTAACATCATGGGTGATCCAGCCAACTAAGGCAAGACCATCGGCGGCCCAGCCTACTAAGACAAGAACACTAGCGGCCCAGTCAGCTAAGGCAGGACTATCGGCGGCCCAGCTAACTAAATCAAGACAGTGGACTATTCGCCCAAACTGAATTTTTTTAAAATGTCGTTGACAGGAACTTTTTACAACAACTGTTCAAATTGTTGCCCATTAACAGTTTGGCAATGTGCTAACCGATTGTAAAAGGCTGCAACAACATTTCGCAAGATTTGCTGAGGTATCAAGTCTATTTCATCAGTGATTCTTTGGCGTAATTCATCCAAGTCACGTGGTTTTATAACATAAACTTTATCCTTCAAGTATCCCCAAAGGAAGTAATCAAGAGGCGTTAGGTCTGGGGACCGAGGTGGCCATTCAATTGTACCTCTCCGCCCAATCCATCTATCATGAAATGTTGCATCTAAATATCGGCGAACATGAATACCGTAGTGTGCAGGAGCACCATCCTGTTGGAAGTAAATTTCGTCCAGATTTCCACCCGTTAAATTCCGTATAGCAGGTATAATTTGGTCTCGAAGCATGTTTTCATACATTGCAGCATTTAAATTACCTTCAAAAAAGAAAGGGCCAAGTACTCTTCCATTAAATATGCCAGCCCAAACATTTACTTTTTCAGGATGTTGCGTGTGGTCCGCTCTCATCCAATGTGGATTGATGTTACTCCAGTATCGACAATTATGTCTGTTCACTGTTCCGCTTAACTCAAACGTGGCTTCATCAGAGAAAACAATGTTATTGAGGAGCAAAGGATCATCAGATATCATTTGGATCATTACATCACAAAACTCTACCCTTCTATAAAAATTCATCTTCAGATAATTCCTGTACCAACTTTAATTTGATAGGATGCCATTTGTTGAGTTTCAAAATTTTGTGCACAGATGCAGCTCCCATTTCATGCTGTTGTGCACAACGTCTGATGCTGCAATGGGGGTCCTCAATAAATGATTGTAATACGTCTAAGCTCTTTTCATCATTAGACGATGATTTGGATCTACCTGATTTAGGACGATCTTTAATACCACCTGTCTCTTCAAAACGTCTAATTGTACGAATTACGGTACTTTTTGAAATAGGGTTGTTTTCTTCAACTCTGAATGTTTCATTGAATAAACGCTGTACCTGTTTGTAACCTTTCTCTTGATCACCCCACCCTCGCATCATCAACAAAGATATTCTTTCTCGTTCAGTAAGATGTGCCATTTTTCACTACGATTAAAAGTACAATTATTGAAAATTAATACAATTATCTGAATTTCGAAGTAAGAGAACTTCACTTAACTCTTGAAAACAGAAAAGTAAATAGGAGTAAACAATTGTTAATTAACAATTATAAATGAACTGATTCCTAAAAAGAAAGTGAGCAAAATCTTCTAAGGTACAAGTAACGATCCTGAAAATGCTATGAATCATGCGTAGAAACTCGTAACCCTTGCAAAAAATTATTGCAATAAAAACTGTTCATGTAAAACGGTTAGATTATTTTGCTTTTGAAATTAATAACCCCCAAGTGTCCTATGTAGATCATTTCGAGCCATGACGTGGATATTGTACATATCTCCAGACCTAAAATTTAATGCTCCTCCAGAATACGGAATACAAAATGAGTCCCTTTTTAATAAGCTGAAGATAACTTTCAAATGACCTTAAAAATGAAGGCCAATTTTAAAGTGACCATAAAGTTCGTCCTAGAAAATCAAATTATGTACTTTAGTATTAAAGTACGAAATTTTTTTTTTCTTTTTGTCAAATACACCCAAAGTTCTTAATAATCGGGATTTCTTGGCTTTCTGCTACTAAATAATCATTTAACCACTAAATGACCTCTGTAGGTCATTTTGAGCCGTAACGTGGATACATATCCAGATGTAAAATTTTGTGCTCTTTCAGAATCTGAAATAAAAAATAGGGGTCCCGATTTAAAAAACTGAAGATGACCTTTAAATGACGTTGAAAATGATAACCAATAACAAATCCAAGGTCATCATTTAGTTCAACCTTCAAAACTTAACAACTTTTGTATTTAACATTTTTTTCCAAAATGCTTACTTTATGTTATAAGTGGGGGGTCCGGAACATTTCGAACACCCTGTATATTTATGAATATTTCATAAAAAATTCGTATACATAATGTTCCAGTTTCAATATTAATTTGTTATATAAACTGTAGTAAGTATAATATATATAATATTTAAATGTGATTGTAGAATACATAATTTGAAATATACAATGTACAATAATATACACGGTGTTCAAAAATGAACTGGCACGACCAGTATATCCGTATTTAGAATGACATTCTAAACACTTTTTCCCTTTTGGCATTTTCCATAATTTTGGATAATTATCGAGTTATGGTAATTCAAAAACTTAGATAATTATCCAATCAGCGCGCAGACGGGCGCTGGAGGGCAGGGCTTTCTCGAGCGGGGGGAGTGGCCTCGACGCTGCTCTGACGCTTGTCCGTTCTCCCCCCACTTCGCGGGCCCGTCGACGCACAGACGGGTACGCACACTTGCGCGGCACCGCTGCTCACTTTTCCCCGTTCGTCACGTCAACGGGGAAAAGCGGACGCACGGCTCGGCCCTCTCTCGCGGACCTTTCGGTGCATGGTCCGCGAGAGACGCGCGTAAGTGCGCCCGCTTTTCCCCGTTCGTCACGTCAACGGGGAAAAGCGGGCACACGGCTCGGCCCTCTCTCGCGGACTTTACAACAAAAGGTCCGCGAGAGACGCGCCTAGGTGCGCCCGCTTTTCCCCGTTCGTCACGTCAACGGGGAAAAGCGGACACACGGCTCGGCCCTCTCTCGCGGACCTTTCGTTGCAAGGTCCGCGAGAGACGCGCCTAGGTGCGCCCGCTTTTCCCCGTTGACGTGACGAACGGGGAAAAGCGGGCGCACGGCTCGGCCCTCTCTCGCGGACCTTTCGGTGCATGGTCCGCGAGAGACGCGCGTAAGTGCGCCCGCTTTTCCTCGTTCGTCTCGACAGCGGGGAAAAGCGGGCGCACGGCTCGGCCCTCTCTCGCGGACCTTTCGGTGCATGGTCCGCGAGAGACGCGCCTAGGTGCGCCCGCTTTTCCCCGTTCGTCACGTCAACGGGGAAAAGCGGACACACGGCTCGGCCCTCTCTCGCGGACCTTTCGTTGCAAGGTCCGCGAGAGACGCGCCTAGGTGCGCCCGCTTTTCCCCGTTCGTCACGTCAACGGGGAAAAGCGGACACACGGCTCGGCCCTCTCTCGCGGACCTTTCGTTGCAAGGTCCGCGAGAGACGCGCCTAGGTGCGCCCGCTTTTCCCCGTTCGTCACGTCAACGGGGAAAAGCGGACACACGGCTCGGCCCTCTCTCGCGGACCTTTCGTTGCAAGGTCCGCGAGAGACGCGCCTAGGTGCGCCCGCTTTTCCCCGTTACGTCACGAACGGGGAAAAGCGGGCGCACGGCTCGGCCCTCTCTCGCGGACCTTTCGGTGCATGGTCCGCGAGAGACGCGCGTAGAGTGCGCCCCGCTTTTCCTCCGTTCGTCTACGACAGCGGGGAAAAGCGGGCGCACGGCTCGGCCCCTCTCTCGCGGACCTTTCGGTGCATGGTCCGCGAGAGACGCGCGTAAGTGCGCCCGCTTTTCCCTCGTCGTCCTCGACAGCGGGGAAAAGCGGGCGCACGGCTCGGCCCTCTCTCGCGGACCTTTCGGTGCATGGTCCGCGAGAGACCGCGCGTAAGTGCGCCCGCTTTTCCCTCGTTCGTCTCGACAGCGGGAAAAGCGGGAAGCACGGCTCGGCCCTCTCTCGCGGACCTTTCGGTGCATGGTCCGCGAGAGACGCGCGTAAGTGCGCACGCTTTTCCCCGTTCGCACGTCAACGGGAAAAGCGGAGCACCCGGCTCGGCCCTCTCTCGCGGACCTTTCGTTGCAAGGTCCGCGAGAGACGCGCCTAGGTGCGCCCGCTTTTCCCCGTTCGTCACGTCAACGGGAAAAAGCGGGCAACACGGCTCGGCCCTCTCTCGCGGACCTTTCGGTGCATGGTCCGCGAGAGACGCGCGTATAAGTGCGCCCGCTTTTCCCTGTTCGTATCGAAAGCGGGGAAAAGCGGATGCACGGCTCGGCCCTCTCTCGCGGACCTTTCGGTGCATGGTCCGCGAGAGACGCGCGTAAGTGCGCCCGCTTTTCCCCGTTCGTCACGTCAACGGGGAAAAGCGGGCACACGGCTCGGCCCTCTCTCGCGGATCTTTCGTTGCAAGGTCCGCGAGAGACGCGCCTAGGTGCGCCCGCTTTTCCCCGTTCGTCACGTCAACGGGGAAAAGCGGACACACGGCTCGGCCCTCTCTCGCGGACCTTTCGTTGCAAGGTCCGCGAGAGACGCGCCTAGGTGCGCCCGCTTTTCCCCGTTGACGTGACGAACGGGGAAAAGCGGGCGCACGGCTCGGCCCTCTCATCGCGGACCTTTCGGTGCATGGTCCGCGAGAGACGCGCGTAAGTGCGCCCGCTTTTCCTCGTTCGTCTCGACAGCGGGGAAAAGCGGGCGCACGGCTCGGCCCTCTCTCGCGGACCTTTCGGTGCATGGTCCGCGAGAGACGCGCGTAAGTGCGCCCGCTTTTCCTCGTTCGTCTCGACAGCGGGGAAAAGCGGGCGCACGGCTCGGCCCTCTCTCGCGGACCTTTCGGTGCATGGTCCGCGAGAGACGCGCCTAGGTGCGCCCGCTTTTCCTCGTTCGTCTCGACAGCGGGGAAAAGCGGATGCACGGCTCGGCCCTCTCTCGCGGACCTTTCGGTGCATGGTCCGCGAGAGACGCGCGTAAGTGCGCCCGCTTTTCCCCGTTCGTCACGTCAACGGGGAAAAGCGGGCACACGGCTCGGCCCTCTCTCGCGGACCTTTCGTTGCAAGGTCCGCGAGAGACGCGCCTAGGTGCGCCCGCTTTTCCCCGTTGACGTGACGAACGGGGAAAAGCGGGCGCACGGCTCGGCCCTCTCTCGCGGACCTTTCGGTGCATGGTCCGCGAGAGACGCGCGTATGTGCGCCCGCTTTTCCTCGTTCGTCTCGACAGCGGGGAAAAGCGGATGCACGGCTCGGCCCTCTCTCGCGGACCTTTCGGTGCATGGTCCGCGAGAGACGCGCGTAAGTGCGCCCGCTTTTCCTCGTTCGTCTCGACAGCGGGGAAAAGCGGATGCACGGCTCGGCCCTCTCTCGCGGACCTTTCGGTGCATGGTCCGCGAGAGACGCGCGTAAGTGCGCCCGCTTTTCCCCGTTCGTCACGTCAACGGGGAAAAGCGGGCACACGGCTCGGCCCTCTCTCGCGGACTTTACAACAAAAGGTCCGCGAGAGACGCGCCTAGGTGCGCCCGCTTTTCCCCGTTCGTCACGTCAACGGGGAAAAGCGGGCACACGGCTCGGCCCTCTCTCGCGGACCTTTCGGTGCATGGTCCGCGAGAGACGCGCGTAAGTGCGCCCGCTTTTCCCCGTTCGTCACGTCAACGGGGAAAAGCGGATGCACGGCTCGGCCCTCTCTCGCGGACCTTTCGGTGCATGGTCCGCGAGAGACGCGCGTAAGTGCGCCCGCTTTTCCTCGTTCGTCTCGACAGCGGGGAAAAGCGGATGCACGGCTCGGCCCTCTCTCGCGGATCTTTCGTTGCAAGGTCCGCGAGAGAGGCGCGCGTAAGTGCGCCCGCTTTTCCTCGTTCGTCTCGACAGCGGGGAAAAGCGGACGCACGGCTCGTTAAAAGTTGAAATGAAAAATTAAAAAATTAAAGAATCTAACATTAAAACAAATTAAATAAACGATCAGAACTGGTATCGTTTTTTGTTTTTTCTTTTCGACGAATCGACGCTGTTGCTCGCGAGCGTCAATTCTTCGAAGGCGTGCGGCGTATTTCGAGCGCCTTGGAATAAAATCGCGATGTTTTTGTTATTAACAAAAGTTGATTTCGTGCGTGCGAACGGCAGTATCATTTGCACCATGGATCCCGCGCGAGTTCCGTATACTCGTAATGAGTACGTGCAAATGGTGCATGTGTATATTGAGTGTAACGGTGTCCTCGCTCACGCGGCCGAACTGTACCGTGAACGTTGGCCACAGGGTCGGCATCCTTCGCGAGATACAATTCGAAACGCGTACCATCGCTTTACCGAGACCGGCAATGTGATGCCAACTGTTGAAGGTGCTGGCCGTCCTCGCGGAGTTCTTAATGTCGCAATGGAGGAAAGGATTTTATTAGCCTTTGATGCCGACCCAACGACGAGTACTCGCGCTGTTGCACGGGAGCTCAATTTGAGCCACAGCCAGGTGCATGGTGTGGTGAAAGATGCTGGTAGGCATCCTTACCACTACCGACGTGTGCAGCAGTTGCTACCTGGAGATTTCCAGCACCGTGTAAATTTTTGTGGTGGGCTGCTTGCTCAATTGCGCGTTAACGAACATTTTTTGGCAAATGTGTTATTTACGGACGAGTGCACCTTCACGACGTCTGGGATGATGAACCAGCACAATTTCCATTACTGGTCCGACGAAAATCCTCGCCTTACCAGAGTGGTTCATTTCCAACACCGATGGAGCATCAATGTCTGGGCCGGAATTATCAACGGCCAAGTTGTAAGTATTTCTTATTTGTAATACTATTTTCTATTATTATTTAAATATTTTTGTTTAGATCGGGCCAGTCTATCTTCCCCCTCGGTTGAATGGTGCGGCCTATTTGGAATTTTTACGGGACCAGCTGCCAGTTCTACTAGAGAATTTGGGGTTGCAGCTCCGTCGGAACATGCTGTTCCAGCAAGACGGAGCTCCTCCACATTTTACTAGGGCGGTAAGGGATCACTTGGATATAGTATATCCAGGACGGTGGATTGGCCGCGGAGGACCGATCAACTGGCCTGCACGATCTCCCGATTTAACCCCATTGGATTACTTTCTGTGGGGTTATATTAAGGAGATCGTGTACCGGAATCCAGTTCGCGATCGAGAAGAGTGCCGCCGCCGAATCGATGCAGCGTTTGCATCTGTAGCGGTGGATAACCAGCTGGTACGGTGAGCAACGAACAACCTGAGGAGGCGCGCCGAATTGGTGCTCGAACGTGGTGGACGCCACGTGGAACAGTTTATTTAGTTTTCGTCTAGTTTTTAAATCAGCCCTTTTCAGGGCTACAAATTTCAATGCTGCGGACATTTTATTTATTGTTTTATACAATTATTAACCCCTCTCCTCCGAAAAAAAAAACATTTTTTGTCTGCAGAGGACCGATCCGTGTGTCCGCTTTTCCCCGGTTGACGTGACGAACGGGGAAAAGCGGGCGCACCTAGGCGCGTCTCTCTCGCGGACCTGCAAGGCT
>JACCID010000421.1:0-73905 GCA_018906775.1 Sycophila sp. Sp_5
CACGAAGTGGATCGAGTTAAAGCCGTTGAGGACCGCGACGGGGAAGGGAGTAGTTCGCGCGGTTGAAGAGCTGATCCTGTTCCGCTGGGAGACTTCTTGGTATTTCCTAACTGATAACGGGAAAGAATTCGCCAATAAGTTTCTAACCCAAACTTTAGAGGAGTACGGGGTGAAGCATAATACGACTCCCCCGCATCATCCTCAGGCAAACCCAGTGGAGCGGAGCAACCGAATTTTGAAGACCATGATCGCGATGTACGTGAAGTCTAACTATCGAGATTGGGATGTTCACTTACATGAATTTAGGCATGCCGTGAACACCGCGACTCAGAAGACGATGAAGTTTTCTCCGGCCTTCTTGAACTTAGGAAGGCAACCGGTTCCGGTTAGAAGTTTGAGGCGGAAGGTTGAAGGGGAAGCGCCGGTGGTCTTAACGGACCCGGAAGTGTGGGTAGATTGGGTAAGAAGGTTGGAGGCATTGCGAGAGCTTGTAGCGCAGCGAGTGGATGAAGAGAAAGAGAAGCAGAAGAGAGCATATAATATGGGGCGGCGAGACATTAGGTTCGATGTAGGGGACTTGGCTATAAACGCCATCGTTATAACCCGCAGCGGCAATTGACGTTGGAAGACTACGAGTCGCCCACCCTGCCACGTGCCCGAACCCCGAGCACCGAGCCGGGACCCTCTGGGCCGCCGGGTGCCAGCCGGGGCAGGAGTCTGAAGAAGAAGCAGCAGAACTCCCTTCCCTCCTCCAAGCTCGGGAGCGCATTAGGCGTATCGAGGCCCAGCGAGCACGGAAGGAGACTGCCCGGGAGGCACCGGCCGAGGACCTGAGGAGGAAGAAGCCAAGACGGCAGGAGCCGGCGTCCCGGAGGGAGGGGGTGATGTTCGGTGATCTGCCCTACGTGCCCGTAGATCGGGCTGTGGACCCTCCACCGCGGGCCTGTTACAATTGTTGGCAGGTAGGCCACTCGAAGATGCGGTGCCTTCGGACCGCGCGGCACATTTATTGTAATAATTGTGGGCGGCGCGGGGTGGACCTGGCCAACTGCCCGCGGTGTGCGGCCATCCACAAGGCCTGGTTGCGGGCCAGGGGTATAGAGGACGGCCCCAGTAGGACGATGCCCCCAACAGGAGTAACGCCGATATGGAGGGCGCCAACCGACCGATTGGTGCCTCAGATCCCGGGCGGGGAGAGGAGAGATCGGACGGAGACGGAGGAGAGAGCGGTGGCCGTGGTTCGGAGGGAACAGGCGCCGGGACCAGTTCCCCCTAGAACGCTGCCGGCGATCGAGGGGGTGAAGAGGACGGTCGAAACCAGACCGGAAGGGCGGATACCTGTGGCCGTGGAGACTTCCCTGGCAGCCACGGTTCCACTGCCAACATCAGAGCCACCAACAGCATCAACGGCGGAGACCTTAATGAAGGTGTTGGCCAACTGCAGTGATTTGTCGCCTGCCTACCAGGAGTGGGCCCTGCGCCTGGTGGTCGGCAGTGGGTGTCCCCCGCCCCCTTCGGATCACTAGACAGCTGCCTCTCTCCTCCCATTGAAGAGACGCGACATTGAAGACCCGCGACATTGAAGACCCGCGACATTGAAGACCCACGACAGTGAAGAGCCGCGACGCAGAAGATTCGCGACAAAAGTCCGCTTCGGCGGCACATTAATACTTTTTTGGTTTGCGACTAGGTGGAGGTGAAGGATGCGACGGGTAAAATGAGTTAATCATGAGTTGAAGGATAATTTGTTGTGGTTATATAGTGGTGACGGGGTAGAGGATAACTAATGAGTAAAGACGCTTGAGGGATAGAATTCCCTTCCTACGCTACGACTTGGGGGTTAGTAAACGTTCACGGTTGTTCTGTTTAGGGAGGGGGAGTTTGTGAGGGAGTTTTTATTTAATTAATTGAAAGGATTGTGGAAGGAAGGGAATTCGTCGCCGTCGAGCTGTCTTGCAATATTTATGTACGCAGGCAGGCTCAACGAGACGAGGAAGAGAGTATGAGGAGTACCTGGTGCTCGAGGCCAGGACCCTCATGAGTGAGAGAGGCTGAAGGAAAAGCAGTTGAAGCGCGAGGGAGTCGTCCAGTGGGAGGCAGTCCGACGGTGCCGTGACTATACGCGCAGCCGAGGCGAGAGACGGCCGCTCAGCTGAGCGCGGCCGCCATCTTCCCTCGACCCCGCGACTGCCACAACGAGAGGCGAGGACGACGGTGAGGCACACGAATACTCTAACTCTCAACGGACACAAGTACACACACTACACGCGGCGAGGGTCGCGAAGACGCGGGTACGCAAGAGAACGCGAGCCGAGGCGGAGACGCGCGAGCCGGTCGAGCACGTGTTGCTCGGCCGGCGAAAACTGAATAGTCGCGAGGGAGGGGCGGCCGCTAGGCGAGATAGAGACAGCGCGCAGTGGGTGAGAGATGGCGCGCTAGGTGCGAGAGAGAGAGAGGGCGAGGCGCGCGGCCATAGGAGCGAGAGAGAAACGATCGATCTCCGCTCCTATGCATCGTAGAGCCTTGGGAGATGACGCGTTGGGTTCGTGGTCGCCGTGGCTCTTATGCTCGGTGTTCGCTTCCGCCGTGGCGGCATGTCACGCCTTCGCGAGGGCGCTAGTACCGCCGCGCGACCTCAGGTTCGGGAGGGCGCTCGCGTCGTGAGTTTGCGATCGAAGGTTTTGTAAAAGAAAACCGCCATTCTGGAAGAAGTACTTGTACTGAGGCCACGTAGTTTTGCCTAAAATCTTTTGTAGAAGTTTTGTAGTTGGAGATTGAAGGTAGTAGTTGTAGGGAAGTTTAGTAGAGATTGTAGTTTAGTGTAGGGAAGTAAACCAGTGATTACTTAGTTAGAAGTATATTAGTGCACACGAGTTGTAGGAGTTTTGGTGAAAGTCATTGATTATTTAGCGGTGAGAATCGTGGTGGATGAGAGTAGGTGTAGGATTGGTGCGAACAGACCCGCGAGACGAATTCGTGGACGCGACAAACATTACACTACGACCCGTGTAATACACCCTTAGTTAAATAGATTGGAATTAAGTGAGTTCGAGTGAGTGGTTATTTGCGTGATTATGCCCGAATTTTCCCTTGAGTGTTTGTATTCCTGGAAGCGTGTTTTTCAGCGATCCAGGGGCGGCGGTTAGCCCCAGCAGCAGCAACAGCGGTAGTAGGAATGCAGAGCCGTGGAATTTTGCCTTAGTCGCCGAGGACTTCCCCGGACTCGGTGCGTCAACGACCACCCTTGAGTCTGAGTCAGCCGGACATCGGACCAAGGCGGTGCACAAGCACCTGGCGCCCTTTTAACGCATTGAGTTCGCAGTGTTGGGTTTCCGCTTGTGGTAAGGGGTAAGGAGTGTTGTTGCGGTTAGGATAACGTAGTTGAGTCGAGAGAAAAAAATACCCGTTGGTCCGTTAGTGAATAGTACGGGGACATAGAAATACTATATCACCTATTTTACGCACTCGTTGCGTAATGTACTATTACAGGGTGGATATTGTAATACTATTTCTTGTCACCGGTGCGCTAGGTGACGATCAGCTTCTTCTTTCTTGCTCTCCTGCGGGAGAGGAATCCAGCAAAGAAACCTAAAGGTCTCGCTGTTAACGTCTTCTTTGGGTGAGAGAAGGACACAGCACTAAGCCTCTCTCCTAGCCCTCTACGGACCTAGAGCCTCGACCTCTCCGTGAGAGGGAGACCCAGTGACAAAGTCACCAATGAGCTAGGCTCATTCAGTACCTGAAAGGAAGGAATTAGGGCACCAAAGTACATTTAGGCCAAAAGCGTTCGATTAAACTGCTAAGCAGGCTTTATTTTCGACCCTCTAGTGTATTGCACTAAAGGGAAGAGGCTAGCTAGCGTTTGCCAGGTCTCACCTCGCGCCTCTATATATGCTACATGGACGCTTCTTCCGCTAGATGGATGTGCGCCGCTAGGCGCTCGCACTCTAGCGGCGGCGCGCGAAGTAGACGCGGCAGCAATTTTAAATTGCGAGTACATACGCGTCTACGATTGGGGGGGGGGGGGGGGGGTTCGGATTGACAATAATTAAATAAATGAATAAACGTTAGATAAATAATGCGAAATGATTCGCAATAATAATAACGCATTTGTCGGTCCATTTCTTTATGTAAAACTTATTTAATTTCTTTCTCAGTCTTAGGCTTGAGTAGGCACTTTATCACTTATCACTTAGTCAATTAATCACTTAATCACTTATATGTTACGTCCTTTCTGGGTCGCAGATTGTAGTGTCGTTGAGGCTCAACCGCATCGCGAGGTTGGTTCGTGGGAGCGCGGCGTTTGCGACGCCTTCGCCTCTTTACATTTGTCGCGCCCTGGCGATCTCAAGAACCTTCTGGTGCCCGTGGAGTGTGAGCAGTCTCCTAGCTGCTGCGTATCGTGGTGTGCTCGGCCAAAGTAGGTTGGCCGTGAGCTGGTTGCTCGACCGGAATGGACCGGTCGTAAGTAGGGTGCTCAACCGGAATGGACCGGTTGTGAGTTGGTTTTATTTATGTAAAGTGTAGCTTATTTGCCACGCCTTGGAAATTGACAGTGTACATCGTCGGCGTGAGGACTGCAAGCACCGGAAAGTGTTCTTCCCACTTTTTTATTATTTTTTATTATTTCTTATTATTTATTTATTCCAGTAGTTACAGGTTCCATTTTGAT
Organism: Sycophila sp. Sp_5; assembly: GCA_018906775.1. Lineage (NCBI taxonomy): Eukaryota > Metazoa > Arthropoda > Insecta > Hymenoptera > Eurytomidae > Sycophila > Sycophila sp. Sp_5. Next base: position 4,673 of record JACCID010000421.1, read on the forward strand.
TATTCGATATACATAAATATAGTTACAAAAGTAACCCAGCAGAGGAAAAGTTTCCTGTTTGCTGGCCTGGCTCTATATAAAACTAATACTTAACACTAAAAGAAATAGAAAAGAATAGAAAGAAAAGAAAAGAAAAGAAAAGAAAAGAAAAGAAAAGAAAAGAAAAGAAAAGAAACGAAAAGAAAAGAAAAGAAAAGAAAAGAAAAGAAAAGAAAAGAAAAGAAAAGAAAAGAATAGAAGGAAAAGAAAACAGAAAAGAAAAATGTAAATGCTATAATATGGGGACTTAGCTAGTTAATACGCAGTCTTCTAGCCTAGTAACATCGTTACTAGGTAAAAAACTATTTGCTAATTCTTGCTAAGTCCCCAATCTGAATTCATGATGTTGTGTTGTAGGTCCTCATCTCCAATATCTAATCAGCATTGAGCTTGCTTTCGTATACATTTCTGTTGATGCGTTTTTGCTTCTTTTGTATGCTTCTTTTTGAAAGTTGTTCATTCTCTTTGGGCAAGTTAGCCCTACTGCACAGGTTACTCTGTAGTGTGGGAAAATGTCTTTGTGTTCTTTACTCGATATGCATTTACAAGATGATGTTATTATAATTCCATCTAAATCAATAATATCTAAATTTTTGTTTTGTTTAGAAATTGGTTGCATAGAGTTAGTAAATGACTGAATGCCTCTTGTTCCTCTGTTAAAGTATAGATACGCTTTGTTGTTTCCTAAATAGTTAATATCACCATATGACATTCTTATTTCATTTGGTTTTGTTAATTTGTTACCTGGAGGATTGGGGCTTGCTTTTTGTAATATTTTATTAGTATTTGAATTAGCTTTATTGTCTATTTTTGTGAATATCTCTTCTATTGTATGATCTAATTTATTAACTCTTGTTAATTTCTATTTACTTGATATATTTTCATCATTCGTTGTTGTTTTAACATTTGCATGAACTTCTTCAAGATTATTTATTATAATTTCTGCTATATTAGTTACTGTGATGATTAAGTTTTTATTTTTCTTATGCTTTTTTTTTCAGTTGTAGATCGACATTCCCCTGTGAGTTCTCTTGTAATGTTGATTACAATTTTGTTGTCCATTATGAGTTATCTTTTATCTATTGTTTATTTCTCTTTTTAATGCTGTTTTATTTAACCAGTTTTTGATATCGTTCGAAAAGTTATTGAAGGTAATTACTGCTCTAATGTAGCTATTTTTTATGCTTATGCTTCTGTATCTTTTTGGCAATTGGATGCTTCTATTTCTCGTTGTGTTGGGTGAATCTAAGTATTTTTTTTGTAGCTCGTTGAAGTAGTATAATACTGCTTCTAGTGTGAATGCTTGATCTAAATTCAAAGGATTGTTTAGAATAAATTTGTTTTTGTTTATTAGTTTTATAATCTTATTTTGCAAGTTTTGTAAGCAACTTAGGCTTCCTGCATAGGCTCCTCCCCATGCAATGATTCCATAAGTTGATATACTGTGAAAAAGTGAATAATAGATCATTCTTAGAGTATCAATGGGCATAATTTTAGCTAATTTGTAAAAAGTAAAAGTTAGATATTTGGTTTTGTTATATATGTATTTCGTATGAACATTGCATTTCATGTTGCTGTCAAACATTATTCCTAGATACTTATGATTTTCAACTCTGTTTATTTTTGTATTATTGATTTTTATGTTTAGGTTCTTTGGTGTACTGTTGATATTGTTGCCAAATTCTATGTATACTGTTTTTTCTATATTTAACGATAATTTGTTTAGTGCAAGCCACTTTGATACTTTTTCTAAAAAGTTTTTCATCGATTGTTCAACTTCTTGCCAATTTTTTCCTGGAGCTATAATTGCAGTGTCATCAGCGAATAATAAAATCAGCTTTTCCGGTATTGTATTTAACATATTGTTGATATAAATGATAAATAATAATGGTCCAATGATAGTTCCTTGTGGCACTCCCATATCAATCTTCTCATATTTACTAAATTTGTTATTTACCTTGACTTTTTGTCTTCTGTTACTCAGATAACTTTGTATTAGTTTATGTGTGTTTCCACGTATCCCGTAATTGTATAACTTATCTAGAAGTATTTTGTGGTTTACAGTGTCGAAAACTTTTGCATGATCCAGAAAGGTTGTAGCAATAGTATTACTTTTATCTAAATGGTTGTAAATTATGTTGGAAATATATGTTAGCGCAACTTTTGTACTCCTGTTCTTCCTGAATCCATATTGATTTTCTGATAGCAAATTGTGTTTGTTGAAGAACTGAAAAATTCTTTTGTGCGGTGCTTTTTCAAAAATTTTTGCTATATTCGATATTAGTGATATTAGTCTATAATTTGTCATTAGATATTTTTCTTTCGCTTTGTGTATTGGTGTAATTTCTGCTATTTTTAGTTCTTCAGGCCATATTCCTTGTTCCACACAGATGTTAATGTTAGTATGTGTGCTAAACGTGACGATATAACTGCACTCATCATTTTTAGTACTCTCGAGTTAATTTCGTCATGCCACCTTTGGTTTCTTTTAGTTTGTTGATTATTTCTATTATCTCTTGTTTTCCAGTTGGGTTTAAGTACAAGCTTTTATGATTTATTTTTAGAATCTCTATGTGTTCATTTGGTGGTGGTGATATTTTTTCAGCTAATTCTTTTCCCACTTTACAGAAGTTATTCATATTATCCGCAATTTCATTAGAGTCAGTGATTTTTTGTCTATCATGCATTAGAAAACGTATGTTCACTTTTTTTTTATTATTTTTACCTAATTTGTCGTTAATTAGTTTTCATAGTTTTTTTGGATTATTAGTATTTAAGTTTACCTGTTTTTATCATAATCTTCCTTTGCTCGATTAGTTATTTTATTTAGTATTTTGGTGTAGTTGTTGTATTTTTCTCTTTTTTCTTTGTTTGTAGGATTTTTTTTGGTAATTTTGTATAGTTTTTCCTTCTTTTTGCACGATATTATAATAGCTTTAGTAATCCAATTTTTTCTGGGCTTCATATGCTTATTGGTTTTATCTTGGTATTTCGCTTTGTTAATGCAGTATTTGATTTTACTTATCATTACTTCAGTAGCTTGATTCGGGTTATTTATTGCTGATATCTCTGACCAATTTAGTGTTTGAGCAATTATCTTTAGATTCCTATAATTAATTTTTACATTGTTCGTTTGAACAGTATCTCTTCTTATGTTTTTAAACGACATCATAATAGCATAGTGGTCATTAAAAGGTGTTTACAGTAAATACGGTTTAAAGTTGATTTTCTGCATTTTTATATAGAAGTTGTCTATGCAAGTGCCTAGGTTGCTGTTTAAATTTGATGGTCTTGTAATAGAGTGTATTCCTGGACAGACAGACTTCTGTGCGAATCCTGCGTGGAAGCCTAGATACTCCACGCTGGGAACCCCAAACTTGCACTTCTCTGGAGCAGCTGTCAATCCATGCATGGCCAGGCGCTGGAGGATAAGCGTGATGTGCCGGAGGTGCTGTTGCTCATCTTAGGAGTAGGCGAACAGGACATCTACATAGACCTCTCAAAAAATGCCGATGTATCCGACGAGCACTGCCTGGCACATTAGCTCCTGGAAAATTCCTGTTGCTTCCGAGAGGCCAAAAGGCATCACCAGAAACTGGTATCTTCCTCCGGAGGGTGTGGAGAATCCGATGTATTTCTTTGAGTCCACTCCTAGCAGAATTTGCTAGAAACCGCTTTTGAGGTTAATCATGGGGGAAACCTCATTGAGGAATTGCGTGAATGCCCTGGTGCGAAAACGGAGTCGTTTGTGCGTGGTAGGTTTTGCGCCTTCTTCTCGGTGTTGCTGTTGAGCCTCCGGAAGTCCACCACTGGTGAGCAGTAGGGAGAGTTTGCTGGCTCGGTGATTTTGGAGGACAGCATCTTGTTCCATTGTCACTCGTATTTTATGGTGCGTGGCAGGTTGCCGTCAATGAGGAGGAACACGCCGGCATATTATTTAATTAACTGAGCGAACCTCTCTGCCTGTTCCCTTTGGAGCCGTGCATCATTTCCGGGATGCTGGCTCTTCGTGTGGTAGATGTGTTGGGTGTACGTCCCACAAAGAGCACGGTGATTCTCTTAGCACTACCAATGCATACTGCGTCCCTGGTGAAGGCTATGATCGCTTCTTGTTCTTTTAACCACGGCAACCCTGGGAGGAGGTTTTCGCGGAGACCTCTACTTACTAGCACGCAGATGTTGAAGCTCTTGCCTTGAATAAGGAAGGTGATGTTGGCCTTGCCGCAGATATCCATGGATGCTCCGCTGGCGGCTAGCTCTTTGGTAGTTTGTAGCGGCTCCACGCTTATGTCCTTAGGAAGGATGTTCTCGCTGATAATATTGTGGCTAGCCGCACAGTCTACAACAGCCATTATCTGTTTTCCCGCGAGGTTGATCCTAATCCTCGGCAGGTAGTTCTTAGTGTGTGTGACGCTGTTTATTTCCGGCTTACTGGATCGGGGAAGGGGGCTGCCGGTGGTACCTCCGCCTCTCTAGTTTTCCGATAGCTGGCGTTATTTCAACACCGTACAATCGCGGTAAAAGTGTTGACCCGGACAATGCCAACACTTCGGAGTAGGTTTGTTTTACGGTTTCTTCGTCATTCTCCAACTCCAGAGTCTTTGTCAGAAGATCTGAAAAGTTGTCCAGACGATGTGTTCTCACGCTCTTCCTTGAGGGGGCCAGCCTGGGTTAAATTGAAAAAATACACTTTCCAGTATAATAGGTATAACAATTCTATTCATCACTTTTGATTGCTGGAACTTTTTACACTTTATCTACTCGCACAAATTAAGCTATTTATTCATTATTAAGATCCAAACCGTGTTCTTTACCTCTAGTATTATTCCATCAAAAACGTTTAAAATTTGTATTTATTTGTCCACTTGCCATAGTTTTTTTCTCAATAAAGTAACTTATACGTCACCGGACCAGATTTAAAATACTCTTCATTACCTGCACTTCAGATGTGTCGGACCACTTTTCTGAAAAAAATTACATAAAAAGTTATTGTAGATACTTTTTGTTCAGAATATTAGGCAATTACTAATATTTTGCACCCTTTCTGCGGGTTGTGCGACCTTGACGATGGTGAAAGGGCTTGAGTCTCGTCAGGCCGTTTGGGCCACTTACCCTTGCACCGTCTGACAGGAGTGTGACAAGGACGGAATCCCCGTAAAAAGGGCTCTTCATGTGAATGAGATTAGTATGACTGTGTATAAAAGGGACGGAATCCCCGTAAAAAGGGCTCTTCACGTGAATGACCGAATCCCCGTAAAAAGGGCTCTTCAGTGAATGGCAGGAATCCCCGTAAAAAGGGCTCTGCATGCGAACGAGGTGACTGTATGACGTATGGTTGTAGGGACGCGCCAGGAGGCAGTGCTTTTAGGGCGTGTCCCCGGGACAAGGGGTGCTTAGACCTGCTTGCGGGGCTTAGCATGTGGCTGAGGCTGACGAGGCGACCAAGGAACAACCCCCGTGGCGGTCGGGTGGGACCCCCCGGAACACATCACACACACTCACACATACACGACGGTGGCTCTTGGCTGTGCTGGGATAGGCTGTCGCCGGCCCAGAGGCGGAGGCGTCCTGGCTGCGGCGCTGAGGGTACAGGGGAAAAACTAGGTTCGACATGGCTAGGCCGCCAGACAGTACAGGGGCCCACGTTACGGTGTAGCTGACCGGACCGGCTGCCCCATCATCTGGCGAATAATCTCCCTCGGCCTAGTAGTGCCGGGTAGCGCCCGGGCAGGGCCATGCTGGACCGGGGGGGGGGGGGCTCCTCCGAGGCCACAGCGCCGTGGCGGGGCGAGGATGCCAAAGGGCGCGGGGGGTGGCTGATGCCCAGTGCAGTCGGGGCTATTTGAGCCGTCACAACATCACTACACACCAACACCCCACCCACACCATTCACCCCAAAAAAAACCATGGACACAAACACATTAACGAAAAGCGAGTACACCGTGTCGTCTCGCACTGAGCTCCCTAGCTCAAAGGTACTTCCCGCAGGGACAGGGCCCCTAGGACCCGGGACCTGTGAGGAAGGTAGGTCGCAGATGGAGGTCTGTGCGACGACAGAGGCGGGGTTAAGCTGTTCTTTGAGCAGCGAAATCCCGCTGACGTCGGCCGCGCGGACTGACTCTGTAGTAAATAAGAATAAGAAAAAGTTCTCCGGAGCGGAGAGGAAGAGGCGACTGAAGAGGCGGGAGCAGGCGGGCCAATTAGGCCCTGCCGGCTCTGCGGCTGACACACCCGCCCTCCTCAAAGCACCAGGGGATTCTTTGAAAAGGAGTCGGGGGGATAGATCCTCAGGGGATTCCACCCCCAGACAGGTTAAAAGAATGAATGAAGGCGCTACGTACAGTCAGGCGACAGCCAGCGATCTTAAGTTGGCTGTCGTTCCTGAGCTGTACCCGGAGGTACGCCTGTCGGAGGAGCAGGGGAAGTTGGTCCTGAGAGCGCTTGAAAAGGCGATCGATGAAATCACGGAGGGCCGATTCCCCTGCTTCAAGGATAATTGGCAGATGCGGGGGGCAAGAATTTTTCACTGCGCCACCCCAGCGGACAAAGAGTGGCTGACTAGCAGCGCTCCTAGGTGGGCCCCTTGGGAGGGCGCCAAGCTCCGAGTAGTGGAGCAAAGTGCCCTCCAAAAGATGGAGAGGGCGACGGTTTTCGTCGAGGGGGAGCACGCTGTGGAGGTGATTCTGAAACGAATGGGCCAGCAGAATGAAAATCTGCGGGCCCAGGAGTGGAGGGTCGTCACCTCCTGGCTTGCGAGGGACGAGGTGAAGGGCACTGTGGAGACGGCTGTGCGCCTGCTTATGGAAGAGTCTGAGGTGGAGGCGCTGAGGGCGCTGAACTTCAGACCCTTCTGTGGCGGGGGCAGAGCACATGTCGTTCTCCACAAGGGAAAAGGAGTAGGAGAAGGAACGGGGGAGAGGGCGGAGCAACCCGCCCAGACGACGGCGGCCGGGGGAGCCGCCCCTTGAAGATAGGGAGGAGGGAGAAAAAAAAAAAAAAAAAAAAAAAAAAAAAAAAAAAGAGGAACAATGATCCCAGCAAGAATTGCTGGGACCGATATTCCTTTTATTCAAATTAACTTGCATCACTGCAAAAGCGCTTCAGCGGTTCTAGCTAAGTGCATGGCAGAGATGCACACAGGTATCGCCTTGATCCAAGAACCTTGGATCAATGCGAGTGGAAGGGTGGCAGGATTAGGGGGCTGTGGACGGCTCTTCCGGGCGGCGGGAGATGGGCGGGTGCGTACCTGCATTCTCCTAAAAGGCGTTCAGGGAGAAATGTGGCCTCTTCACTGCCATAAGGATCTAACCACGGTTATTGTAAAGAGAAGAACTGAGGAAGGAGCTGAGGAAGGTATCATCCTAGCCTCGGCATACTTCCCAAGCGACTCAACGGACTCACCACCCCCGGTGAGAGCACTGATCGAGGACTGCCGCAGAAGCGGTAAGGAAGTTTTGATAGGGTGCGACGCAAACGCACATCACCTTGTGTGGGGCAGCTCGGACTGCAACGAACGAGGTGAGAAGCTGCTGGAGTATCTCTGCTCGACGGAGCTTGACATCCTCAATAGAGGTAGGGTTCCGACGTTCAGAGACTGCAGGAGGGAGGAGGTTATCGATATTACCCTGGCTACGAGGGGGATCGTTCCAAGGGTTCGGGGATGGAGAGTGGCGGATGAGGTCACCATGTCGGACCATGAACAGATCCGCTTCGAGCTAGGGAAGGTAGCCAAGGAGGTGAGGTTCAGTAGAAATCCCAGGAAGACAAACTGGGAATTGTACCGCAGCCGTCTGGCAGAAAAGCTTCCAGATGACGCGGGAAGGTTAAACACCATAGAGGACATTGAAAGGTTTTGTGGCAGGATCCAATCTGCCATAATAGGTGCCTTTGAGGACAGTTGCCGTCCTACGAAGCGCGGACAGGGTAAAAGTGCGCCCTGGTGGACACCTCGGTTGGGTGCCCTACGCAAGGAGGTCGGCAAACTGTTCAACAGATGGAAGAAGAAAAGAAGCTCTGAGGAACTGGCAGCCTACAAGGAGGCCAGGAGGGAGTATAAAAGGGCTCTCGAGACGGCCAAAAGGGAAGGCTGGAAGCGGTTCTGCGAAGAACTAAACAGCATCCCGGACACGGCCAGGCTCAACAGAATCCTAGCCAGGCCGTCGGGAGGAGCGCAGTTACAGATTAGGAAATCCTCAGGGGAATGGGCATCTGACAACGTGGAAGCTCTTGAGTGCCTGTTGTCGGCCCATTTCCCAGGGTTAGGATCGCAGGACCTGCCAGAGCAACCTACAGATGAGTTTTCTGGTCAGGACTGGGCAGTGGCGGATCAGTTTGTATCTAGCGATAGGGTCAAATGGGCCATCAGCTCTTTCGAACCCTATAAGGCAGCAGGGGCCGACGGCATTTTTCCAGCTCTACTGCAAAAGGGAGTGGATCTACTGTTGGCACCGCTGATGAAATTCTACAAGGCTTGTCTGGCGTTTGGCTACGTACCAACCGAATGGAAGAAGGCTAAGGTTATCTTTATACCGAAGCCCGGTAAGCAGGCACATGAAAACGTCAAAGACTTTAGACCAATAAGTATTACGTCGTTCATGCTTAAGACCCTAGAGAGACTGGTGGACCGAGGAATCAAGGATGGTCCCCTAACGACTCGCCCTCTGCACGCTGCACAGCATGCTTACAGAGAGGGCAAGTCGGTGGAATCAGCACTTGACGAGGCAACCACCAGAATCAAGAAGGGGATGAAAAATAAGGGCATGGTGCTAGCTGCGTTCTTAGACGTAGAGGGTGCCTTCAATTTCACGACTGGGAGGAGTATATGCCGAGGTGCGGAGAGGCATGGTATTCCCAAGTCTCTTGTGAGGTGGCTACATAGCTCCCTAACAGGGAGAGTAGTTGAGGCACAGTGGGGGTCTGCGATTGGAGGCGGCCGGGTGTGGAGGGGCTGTCCACAGGGCGGCGTACTATCACCCACGGAGTGGTCTCTAGTCGTAGACGAACTGCTGGTCAGGTTGAATGAAGTGGGCATTTATGCTCAGGCTTACGCCGATGACGTCTTAATCCTGGTAATGGGACGCGACGAAGGAACACTAGCAGGACTGATGAATTTTGCATTAGGCATAGTGGAAGCATGGTGTAAGGAAGTGGAACTGTCCGTTAACCCTGACAAAACGGTACTAGTCAACTTCACCACCAAATATAAGGTAAAGAAACTGGAACCCATTAAGCTCTTCGGTAAATCACTCTCTTTGTCGTACGAGGCAAAATACTTGGGGGTGATCTTTGATTCGAAGCTGAACTGGGGCAAACACTTGGAGAGCAAGAAAAGGAGCTTTACGGCTGCTTTCTGGGCTTGCAGGAGAGCCTTTGGGGCAACCTGGGGTCTGAAACCCAAGATGATCCTGTGGCTCTATACGGCGGTCCTTAGACCAAGGCTTTTGCATGGGTCCATCGCATGGTGGCCTCGATGCAAATTGAAGACAGGTAACCTGCTTCTAGACAGATTGCAAGGTTTGGTTACAAGGGGCATAATGGGAGTCAGAAGGTCTACACCACTGAAGGCTTTAGAAGTGTTGGACCTCCCGCCTCTTGGGACACTGGTTAGAGCGGCAGCGCTAAAGGCTAAAATTAGAGTTTCAAAGGACTGGCCTATGCACGAAGACGCTGAGATCATCGAATGTATTGACTCGGATCAGAAGCGAGGTGCTAGGCTAGATAAGGTCACTCGCTGCTACAGGTTTGAAAGAAACTTTGAGGGTAGCGAGCTCACAACAGAAGGAAGAGGACCAGCCAGGCTTTAGCTGGTACACGGACGGTTCCAAGAATGAACTGGGAGTAGGTGCGGCTGCGTGGCTAAAGGGGAGCAGCAGAGAAATCGTGCTCTCACTATCGCCACACGCCACGGTTTTCCAAGCGGAAGTGAGGGCTATTAGGAGCTGCGTGGAGGCCATGCTTGATGAGGAGTGGACAAACCGGTGGGTTGTCGTACACTCGGACAGTAGGGCCGCCATCGCGGCTCTCAGCAAGGTGGACAATTACCTCATCAGAGGTTCTGGCGTGCAGGACATCGCTTGACATCCTGGCGAAGAGATGCGCCGTCAAGTTGAAATGGGTTGCTGGGCATGCAGGCATTCGAGGAAACGAGAAGGCCGACAGACTGGCTAAAAGGGGCGCGGCGGGGCTCAGGGCGATCGCCGTGGAAACGGCTCTACCAGGGTGCGAACTGGACAGCAGAGTGCAAACCTGGATTAGAAAGGAGCAGATCAGTAAATGGATAGGGTGCCAGGACTGCAGACACTCCAAAGCGTTCATTGCAGAGTCTGTCCCGGCTGGGTGGGTGGGCGAGCTGTTGACTCTCCCCAAAAAGGACATTAGGAAGGTAGCGGAGTGGTTGACGGGTCATTGTGACCTGTCACACTTTAGAAAAAGGATAGGACTAGGCACTGAGAATGCCTGCAGACTCTGTGGGGAAGAGGAGGAAACTCCCATGCATCTCTTGTGCCACTGCCCTAGACTAATGGGCGGCAGGCGGAGAGTGTGGGAGGAGTGGTTCCTCGAACCTGAAAGGGTCTGCCCTCTGGGGCTTAGCAGGCTTCTCAGACTGATTAATCACATAGGGGGGTTGATGGGAGATGAATGATGAGGAGACCGAGCGCAATGGGCTAATTGGCCTAGGTGCATCACCCGCATGTCCCCGCGAGGGGCCGTGGGTGCGTTTCCGCTCTGACATCGACTATCGACTATCGACTAATATTTTGCACGAAAATGTCTACAATAACTTTTTATGTAATTTTTTTCAGGAAAGTGATCTGACAGAGAGGTAAAGAACACTATTTGGATCTTAATAATGAATAAATAGCTTAAATTATGCGACTAGTTAAAGTGTAAAAAGTCCCAGCAATCAAAAGTGATGAATACAATTGTTATACTTATTATATTGGAAAGTGTATTTTTTTCAATTTAACCCAGGCTGGCCCCCTTAATGACGGTCGTAGAAGCGTGAGTAACGTGACGCGAGTTGCCTCTGGTTCATCGGGTCGAACGCGTTGATACAGGTTGCACTTGTGCTGTAAAAAGGGTCCTACCGTTTCCTTGTCCTTCTGCTTCTATCAGTAAAGCTGTGCGACTAAAGTGCTCTTGGTGGTATCGCTGTTAAGGGGAGGTCGTACCATCCTACATTACCGACCACAATACGAATCGCTGTTTCCTACATTTCTCTGTCATTTATTAGTGAAATAATGCACAAATTAAATTCCACTCAAAAAATTCATTGAAGAAGAGGACTCAACTAAGATAATTGTAATACGGAGTCAAAAATTATAAAATTAATAAATTTTTTAATTTGGCATAAAACGATGTTGAGTTGAACGATCGCAGCGCCATTGCTTATTTGCTAGTAAGGTAGCGACGATTTTTGACTCCGTATTACAATTATCTTAGTTGAGCCCTCTTCTTCAATGAATTTTTTGAGTGGAATTTAATTTGTGCATTATTTCGCTAATAAATGACAGAGAATAGTTGGAAACAGCGATTCGTATCGCGGTCGGTAATGTAGGATGGTACGACCTCCCCTTAAAATGGCTGCGGAGTAGCTCCTTCTTCTTTTGGCTATTTCGCTACTTTTCAAGTAAGCCAGAGCAATAATAAACAACACAGACCCATTATTCATCAGATTCAGCCACCACTCTGGGATAATCTTCGAACACGTATATAACATTCAATTTATTTCCAAAACATGGGAAATAAACTGTTATTTAGACACCGTGTGCGAAAAAAAACAAAATTAGAAATGGAAGTGAATCATTTAAAGAAAGCATTTTTGCAACAACATCCAAGATTGTTTAGTCGATTTGCTGAGACAGAAAGGCAGTTTGAAGAACTGTACGATATCTTTCATCATAAAACTAATACTTAACACTAAAAGAAATAGAAAAGAATAGAAAGAAATGAAAAGAAAATAAATAAATAGAAAGAAAAGAAAACAGAAAAGAAAATATGGGGACTTAACAAGTTAATGCGCAGTCTTCTTGCTTAGTAACATCGTTACTAGGTAAAAAACTATTTGCTAACTACTATTATTGGGCAAAGGTAAGATTTGTAATGATAATAAAAATACCAAGAATACCCTAATAACCCAATACCCCGCCTCCTCCGCATGGTCATGTAAGAGTCAAATGCGTTGTTTTCTCTATAATGGGGAAAATATGGATTATGGGGGGAGGAGGAGAAGTACCGCACCAACACATGATACCTCATCTGAACGTAGAATTTCGCGCTCTTTCCGAATCCGGTATGAAAAATGGGGGTTCCTATTCAAAAAAACACTTTGACCTTCAAATGACCTTGAAAATAAGTCTCAAGGTCAAAACTGATTTCATAAAAAGATGGCCCCCATTGTCCCAAACAACTTTTGTCTGAACAATTTTTTTGTACAACGCGAACCGGTGAAAATTTCTGAGTGGTTTCTTTAAAATGGGACACCTTGTACAGAATAAAATTAGTAATAATAGGAATATCACCAGATGAGACGTCCGGTAAAAAAAAATATTCGTTACTATATGAAGGACACATGGAGAAAATTCAAGACATAGGAGATAAGAATATTTTGTATTCATTAGAATCCAATGAGGTAAGCTTCACCCTATGGAAAACAGGATAATTAAAAGTATGTGGCGCACCTCTATCCCGTACAGAACACCTAAAATTATTTATCTTGGAACACGCAAGGGAGGATGGTCTCGTGGAGAAAATACCCCCATCTCCTGCAAATTTAGACATTTTTGCTTTTGTAAATTCAAAATTTTTATATGTAGAAAATGTGTACGAAAATAAATTACACAAATGTATTACGATGTTTACATTACTATGTGTAAATTTATAATGAGAAGGGCAATATATCGAGACGTAAGAACCAACAAAGAGGAATGCAGAGAATGTATTTTTCAACTAAATTGTAAAAATTGTGCAGCACCATTGTCACTTATAATGTGTAAATTTCAAGAAGAAAATTATCCAGAAAGTTATGTTAGTAATGGGATACCAAGCAGGGGCAAGGATGAAATCAATCAGGACCATAGAAAAATTAGAAAATAGGAATAAGGTTGGTTTAAGACAACGGGGAAGGATAGAGCAGAGGATAAGGGAGCGTGTGCAAAGAACTGTTAAAGTAGGACAAGAAGAAGAAAAACAAATAAAAAATTATTGATGAGGATTTAGATATAATAAAGAAGGAGGATATCCAACAAATTCAAGAAAATGATAGACACATTTGTCAGAGTAAATATAACAAAAGAGAGTAGAAGAGTTGATACAAGAGGCTATTAATTCAACAGATGAATACGAGAAAACCTGACAAGATATAATGGAAATCATAGAAAGAAAAAGGGAATACGATAATTGAATGAACGTTATTAAGAAATGATACAAAAATAAAAAAAGAATATAATGATAATAAATAAATAAATAAATATATACATGTATAAATATATACAGGGTGTCAATTAAGTCCCGGGACGGCTGAATATTTTCAGAGGTAAAGTAATTCTGATAAAGGTCAAGGTCATTTCTTAAGTAACTTTCAACGAGGAATCTAATGGTGACATTCACTTTGACCTTAGACTTGACCTTGAAGGTTATTTCAAGGTCAACTGTTTTTTTTTAAATAGGAACCCCCATTTTTAAGACTGGTAATCGATAGAGCGGGAAATTTTACATTCAGATACGTAATTAAGTCAGAGCTAGTGTTTGAACTTGAGGGTTACTCCAAGGTTATTTACACTCCAGCAAGGTTTTTAGATACCTCTGAATATTTTTGCAAGCGGTAAAGCTATTCCTCGTGTAACTTTCAACGAGGAACTCAATGGTGACCTTATACTTGACCTTGGACGTGACCTTCAAGGTTATTTCAAGGACACCTATTGTTTTTAATGGAAATCTTCATTTTTTACACTGGCAATCGATAGAGTGGGAAATTTCATTTCGAAAATAGTATTTGACGTGATCTTTAGAAGGTCAAATCAAGGTCAATTTTGGATAAACTGTCAAAACATTGTCGTATTCAAACTTTAGAGGATATATGAAAGACTAAATGTTTGAAAAAGTTTTGAAACCAACAACATCGACCAACTTGACTTTGAGATCAGCTTTGCACATTATTTGAAAGTTCAAGCACTTTTTAAATTAATAACCTTACTATCGCCCTTATTCTTACTTTTAGCGTTACCCAGAAACAAACGACTCAACGGCTATCTATCGATTGCCAGTGTAAAAAATGAAGATTTCCATTAAAAACAATAGGTGTCCTTGAAATAACCTTGAAGGTCACGTCCAAGGTCAAGTATAAGGTCACCATTGAGTTCCTCGTTGAAAGTTACACGAGGAATAGCTTTACCGCTTGCAAAAATATTCAGAGGTATCTAAGAACCTTGCTGGAGTGTAAATAACCTTGGAGTAACCCTCAAGTTCAAACACTAGCTCTGACTTAATTACGTAGCTGAATGTAAAATTTCCCGCTCTATCGATTACCAGTCTTAAAAATGGGGGTTCCTATTTAAAAAAAAACAGTTGACCTTGAAATAACCTTCAAGGTCACGTCCAAGGTCAAAGTGAATGTCACCATTAGATTCCTCGTTGAAAGTTACTTAAGAAATGACCTTGACCTTTATCAGAATTACTTTACCTCTGAAAATATTCAGCCGTCCCGGGACTTAGTTGACACCCTGTATAATGTCACGGCTCGTCAGCTGCTCGCACAGCGTAAGCTCTAGCGAGAACGAGAGAGAGACGAGCCTGTAGGAGAGCGACGCGCGAGATAGAAAGAGAGGGAACGAGTGACGCTCCGCGCGGGCTGTCGCGGCAGCCGCTATGTTCCTGGTAGTTCTCGCGCGAGCAACACGTCTCGGAGTTCGAGCGCGCTTTACCTTCGGTTTTTCGCTGTCTACGGCTTGCGAGGTGTGCTCCAGGAGACTAGGAGTCACTGGAGAAGTAAGGGAGAGCAGCAGCAGCAGCGGATAACGGCCCCGACGACGAGCGGAGAAAGCTGCCGCAGAGCGGCGAAGCAGCAGAGTGTGAGAGAGAGCTTGTGTGGTCGGCCGGCAACAAAGGTAAGAAGAGTGCGTGAGTCCTGGACAGACGTGTCCAGGAATCTCTTCTAGTGTGCGGGCGGCGCAGCGTGCGCAATAGAGTGTGTGTGCGAGAGAGAGAGATCATCGGTCCGAGCTTCGCGCGCGACTGTGAACGTGCCTCGACCTGCGCGACCGCCGCGTTGTTTACATTGCGACTTTGTATATTTCTATGCGACGAAATAGAAATAAATCTCTCGGATATTGATTTCGCGATTTGAATTATTTTTCCTAGCCCACGTCCGATTTTCCCGTGAACCGCGTCCGAGAGCTAGCCGGCGAGGGTAATTTTCGCGATCCATTTCAGCACGCGCTCGGGCTCAGCTGAGCTCAAGAAAGTCGTCAGTTCCAATCTCCCGGCGTTTGTAGCGGCCGGCATCGCATGGGAGCAGCACGCTGCTGCACACAGCCGCACCGAGGGACGTAGATGCAGACTACGGGCGACCCCGTTACAATTGGCGCCCTTACGTGTGTATAGGGAAGAGTACGTCGGGAAAAATTTTTCGTTTTCTTTTCGTGTATTCGTCAGCTAGCGAATAGCTGTTGCGAACGCAGGTCGAGTCAGAAAAAAAGAAAACAAACACTTTCTCTGTGTTTACTTGGCGGTTTAGACAAGTGAAGAGCTCGAGCACCAAGTCGTTCGTATTTGTGTGTTGTGTGTATGAGCGCACGTATGTCCAAGCACGAGTAGTGCTTTGGAATTGTTTAATTCTATAGAATTTAAAAATTTAAAATTAATATGAGCGAGAAGAATTATCCTGAGTGGGGAAAATTCATTGTATTTTAATATAGGATTTTTTTTTTTAACAGGTCGAGCGTGGATATTTTTATTTAATTTACTTAATCTTTTTTTGTTATTAGAAAATTTTTATTTATTAACAAAAATTGAGTTTTGTAGTTGTGCCGCGAGTAAGTCTAGTAGAGGTACTTGTTTCCACTCAAGAAGCGCAAGAAATTTAAAATTTTGAAATTGTAATTTAAATTCGAAGTTAAGGTCGGCGGCCACCGAATTTATTTCGCGGTTTGGGGAATTTTCATTCTATTGTGTTTTTTTTTTTCACAGAAAAATTTTTTGCTCAGTAAATTTTAAATTTTTACCAAGCAATTGCAATTGGCGAAGTGTGGTGGTACCAGCGTTGGATACCACAACTACAAAGAATTCCAAAGGAATAAGGGCTGTGCACGCCTTCATTAACAAGGCGTTGACGTAATTTTTTTTTAACATAAGAGTTAGTATAGAAGGGTGCCCAAGCTTGAAAAGAATACTCTCGTGCTTGGGAAAAATTAGATAACAGCAAGATGGCGTCAAAACCATCACAAGAGACCACGGCAGAGACGGTCATGGCGGTAGAAGACATGGTAGCTAGCATGTCAGGCAACTGCCTACGACTAGTGTTGCAGGACCTCAAACTGCGTACAGAAGGCAACAGCTTCACAAAACAACCTCGGCTGTACAAATGGCTGTTAGGCCAATATAAAGAGGCCGACTTCGTGCCAGTTCCTCAAGAAGGAGTTAATTCACTGGAGTACCGCATCTCTCAGCAAGAGCAGTGGATTAATAGGACGCTCTCGCCAGGCGAGGACGAACTAACTGAGGGCAACCTGGAGCAGCAGGCCTTGCTGGCCCTCGTAACAGATGAGGCAGTAAGCGAGGCAAATGCCAGGTAGACGAGGTCCCCAGAAGACGAATCAGGCAACATCGATCAGAGATCCGCGGCGGAGTCTGACAACAGACTAAGGTCAGACCAGACGGAAGATCAGTGGAATAGATAAGATGGCTGGGTGGAGCTAGTAGCAGTATCGGGAGAGAAATTTAGAATCCCTGTAGAATTCTCAGGTATGCTAGCACACCTAATTAAGAAGGTGGAGGATCTGACGAATCTCGTCAATTCAAGGACAGATCCCGCCTCAAGCACAAGAATAGAGGAGAACGATCGGAGAAGGCACGTGGCGTTCCATGATACCTGCACGTGTCATTACGAGGACCAGCAGCCGCAAGAAAGAAGGAGCCATCGGGCGAGCTCCCCAAGAAGAGGTTTTAGTACACCTTCCAACCAGAGAAAGGTGAACACAGAACGGCCTAGGCAGATGCCTAGGCTTAGTATGAATAAAACCTTGGCAAGCTGACCAAATTGCTCCACCTGGCAGAGTAGTCAGCAGAGCCATTCTCCTCGTGATATCGGAAGCATCGTGAGGAAATAGCAAGTCCGGTTCTCTGGAGAAAGGAACCAGAGCATAGAAGTGTTCTTTACCAGGGTAGAGGATTACCGGGCTTCAGCCAATTTGTCAGACGAGCAGATGCTGGCATTTCTGATGGAGCTGCTGACAGGAACGGCAGCCACTTGGTACCAAAATGAGAAGTGCAAGTGGCAATGCTGAAACGATTTCATCTCGGCAGCAAAGTGTTAGTACGGTCCCAACCAGCGTTTCCATCAGAGATTGATTGCGGAGTCAAATACCCGGACGCAAGGCGAGGATGAGGTGGTTAGGGAGTACATACCCTGCCTCATCGGTATCATGCGCAAGCAGATACCGGTTCCCTCGGTTTCGGCGCAGATAGACTTGCTGCACCGAAACATGCTGCCGAGACTGCAAAGTCAGGTAAAGCGATCCGATTGTTCCTCCATAGAGGTCCTACTAGATCTGGTAGTTGAGGCGGAGCTGACAGAAGAAGGGGAGCAGATGTATCGACCTCCCCCAGTTCCAGAGTCAACTTTGCTGCCGGAGATGGCATACAAGAAAAAGCCTTCTCCAACATATGATACGACTTATACCGGACCAAAAGCGGCAGCAATCTCGACCAAACAGACAGGTCGAGAGGTAGATATGCTGACCAAAATTGGTCAAATGCTTCAGGAGATCCTGAAGCAAAATAACAAAGGACTTACGCCAAAGAATGGTGATAAGAAAGAGAAAAAACCATCCTGGCAAGGGGAAGTCAGAGAATTCTGACAAAAAGAAGGGCAAAGAATCCCAGAATTCCCCTAAGGACCGCAAAAGGCTAGACCTGACACAACGTCTAGTCTGCAACGGTTGCGGCCAGCCAGGCTGGATAAAAAAATTCTGTCCTGACTGTTCGGGAAACGGAAACAAGGGCGGATAGAGGAAGTCCTCTCCGCGCACATGTCCCAAGAGACTTCACCAATCGCTGATGCGACGAGCCCAGGTGCTGTCGATCAGGGTGACCCGAAGTCTAGCCCTCTTCTGGAATCTTCGGCAGTTGCCGGAGATTACCGGGAAGAGAGGACTTGCGGCTCAACAGCGAGTGTTTCACAGCCTCACGTTGAGGAAGGGTCAACTCCTTCGAGAAGAGAACGGGCTAGAATTCCAAAATCGAACCGAGGAGAGCCAAAACCTTCCAGGAAGAATCCGATGATGGATCCTGGGAGGACATTTCTGAAGGAGAAATTGAGGGTTTGACTACCGTGCCGAGGATGAGACAAGGTGGTGGCTTTTGATAGAAGTAGAAAATTATAGGATGGAGGCATTGTTCGACCCTGGAGCCTCTTGTACGTTTATGGGACCAATAGGGCTCCGAATTGCCACCAGCCTCGGCCGCCGTCTTTCGAAGTCGAAAACAGGATAGGTGAAACTTGCAGACGGAAGGCGCTGCCCCTTGATTGGATATGTCCTGCTGCCATTGATGGTGGCAGGCATTACCAAAGACATCCGGGTAGCGATTTTGCCCGGATTAGACGAGGACTGTTACGTAAGTGTCAACTTTGTCCATGCAGTCTTGGAACCGGACTTAGACAGGTTGTTTTTAAAAGAGGACAATACCTACGTAACGCTAGAGGTCGCAGCAGTTGCTGGCGGAATCTCAGTGTATAATGAGAAAAGACACCAAGTCTACACGTAGAAAGACAACATCCTCAACGAGACACCAAGGCGATTAGGTAAGGCGAGCCTTGTAGAGCGTGATATCGATGTAAATCAGCGAAACCAGTAAAACGGAAATATTACCCGATTTCCAAGAGATGCTAGCGCAAGAAGTCATAGAGCCGTCTAATAGTTCTTGGTCCAGTCCGATAGTAATGGTCAAAAAAGAAAATAGCAAAAGAAGAATGTGTATCGACTTCCGCAAAGTAAACACACTTGCGGATAAAAATGCGTATCAACAGCCATACATGGACCATATACTAAGGAAAATCATGTGGGCAAAATTCATCACGACATTGGACCTCAGCTCAGCGTATCACCAAATACCGCTGACTGAGAGAGCAAAACCGATAACGGTTTTCACGGTACCGGGATTAGGGCTATTCCAGTGGAAGAGGATGCCGTTCGGTTTGTCCAAAGAAGGCACAACCTTTCAGAGGTTCATCGACACCCTAATTGGCAACGACTTAGAGCCATTTGTTTTCGCCTACCTTAATAATATCATCATCACCTAAGAGTCGTTTGAAGATCACCTCCGACACATAAAGATTGTGTTGAATGGGCTAAAGAAAGCTGGAGTGACGGTGAACAAAGAGAAAAGTGCTTTCAGCCGTTCGGAGGTGAGGTACTTGGGAGTCCTGGTCAATCGCGATGGTGTTCTGCCCGATCCAGCCAAGATCGAGTCTATAAAAGGATATCCGGCTCCCAAGAACATCAAGCAACTAAGGAGATTCATGGAAATGGCATCATAGCACCGCAAGTTCATAAAAAACTTTGCGGAGACAGCAGAACCAATGACGCGTCTCCTAAAGAAAGAGACGAAAAAGCAGTGGGGCGAAGAGTAACAGGCAGCCTTTGAAACAGTAAAGTGCCCGCTAATGTCGGCGCCGGTTCTGCAAAGACCGCACAGAAGCGGACAGTACATTGTCCACACAGACGCAAGCGATACTGGCATAGGGGCCGTTCTACTCCAAGAAATTGACGAAGTAGAAAGAGTCCTAGAGTTTGCCAGTAGGACGCTTATACCCGCAGAATGGAATTATACGGTGACTGAAAGGGAATGCCTGGCAGTCGTGTGGTCCGTAAAGAAATTCCGTCCATACATCAAAGGGTACCCACGCAAGGTAGTAACGGACCATAATTCATTAAAATGGCTACAGACCATGAAGATTCCAACGAACAGATTGGCGAGATGGGCTCTGGAACTCTAAGGCCACAACCTGACTATGGAACACAGGAAGGGAACTTTAAACATGGTCCCAGAAGCCTTATCTCGAATGTTTAAAAAGGAGGAATCTTCAATAGAGCCCGTGCCATGGTCTCGTACTACCGTAGACGAGTGGTACCAAGATCAACTCGCCAAAGTGGCCAAAGAACCGAGAGAATACCCCAGATGGAAAGTACTCCAAGGGAACTTGTATTTTTACAAACCCAAGGAGGAACTGGAGGGGATGTTCGACGACGCAGATGCCTAAAAACTTGTCGTTCCAAAAAAAAACCGTGAGGCGGTTTTTCGAGAATGCCATGATGCACCGGAGGCAGGGCACCTTGGTCGAGAAAAGACCTTTAGTAGGTATGGAATTTGCCAACAGTGCAAGGTGGATCAAAGATTACCAGCAGGACTGATGGAAATACGGGAGATCGAAAGACCTTGGCAGGTGGTGGCCAGTGATATCACAGGTCCACTTCCAAGAACGGCCAAGGGCTTTGAATATATCTTGATATTTCAAGACCTCTTTTACCAGATGGATAGAGGTAATTTCGATCCGAAAGGCAAATGCAAAACAATTGTGAAGGAATTTAACGAAAGAATTGTCCTCCAATTTGGCGTGCCTGACGTATTCTTGTCCGACAACGGAACAGAATTCAAGAATAAGATGGTGGACGAATACTTCAAGGATCGGAACGTGTACCATACAAGCACTCCCGTATATCATCCCCAGGCTAACCCAGTGGAGCGGACGAATAGGACGATTAAGACGATGATAGCGTCTTATATCGAAAAGCGACATAACCGAAGGGACGAAAACATCGCAGAGGTTACATTCGCTATGAATACGTCCAAACAAAGCTCCACAAAGGTCAGTCCTGCAATGCTCCTGTATGGCAGGCACCCGATACCGCCTAGGACCCTTAAACGCGCACAGGAAGCAGCTGCCACAGAGAGATCCAGCCAACAGGCTATGGAGAATTGACAGGACGTAGGTGCGAACCAGGGGCGATCCCGTTACAACAAAAAGAAATAACTATAACTAATTATAGGAAGAGTATAGGTGATGGATTAATAAAGCTAATACAAAAATAGATTTGATTATTTATTATATAACCTTGAAACTATCAATACAATGGTATTCTAACATTTTAAAAAGACGAGGACATTCTGTAACAAAAAAAAACAATTTAAAAGAAACAATAATAAAATAAAGAATAAAAAAGGGGGGAAAAATATAAAATTATAAATAAATACTAATAAGCTTCTGTCGGACACGTAGGCTGTCCCATTCGGATCGGCGAAAATGACCCGAAAGACGTAGACACGGATGACAGTATAGATGCTAGTGACTCAGAAGGAACCGGCGGATTTGGGAAACCGAAAACATCTAGGACCACTTTTACTTAATTTATTAAACAAGTTATTAAAAATACTTTTAAAAAAATATATAATAATAATAAATATAGCAATAATTTTTTAGTGGAAATTCTGGTTACTATGTAAAGTTCTTAATAGGTACGATGTTATTGTATAAAGTTTAATAGCGTATACCATTATACCATATCCATTTATACGTATGTTAATAGAAGACATTTTTCATTTTTAAGCAGTTTTCATCATACTACTTTTATACGCATACAAAACTTTATATGCGTATAAAAGTAGTATGGTGAAAACTGCTTAAAAATGAAAAATGTCTTCTATTAACATACGTGTAAATAGTGTAATATTATATATTCTATATTAAATTTAGATTTACATCATATACAATTATAATATAAACACACTTACAAACTTTGTAACTATCGGGTTTCCTTATGGGATAGGAGGAGGTATTCCGGTTTCCTCTAGACTCAATACGTCCAGAGGAACTACTCACGAACGAGCTCAATACACTCGTTGCAACCCCGCGTTGCCACGCTCAATACGCGCGCATCCCTAAAAGAATCGAGCTCAGTACGCTCGCAACCCCATACGCGGCACTCAAATAAAATTACGAGTATTCTGAACGAAACATTTCTAAATAAATAAACGCACACTGTTTCATTTAGAAATGGAACTTAAATTTTATTAATATTCGATAACTATAAAAACAATTGAAGAAAGTACTATAATAAAAAAACTTAAACACTATATACAGTCGCAATAGTCGATTGTGCAGGGGAATCTAATTCAAGTGATTTACTGCTTCCAAAGCAACAGTCATTAAAGCCGTAACTAATGCTGTGTAGAATGTATATTTTATAATTCTGAGCGTAAAGTTAATCTTCTTATTTTATTAATATTTGATAACTATAAAAACAATTGAAAAAAGTACTATAATAAAAAACTAAGGATAGTTTTCGTCGGGAAATCAGCTGAGGAGATTTTCTTCGTCGCCAAAATGCAGACAGGGGGTTTCTTCGTACGGAGCGTCGATATAATCTTATTACCTTACGCATAAATTTTATCATCGGATGTGTGTTTTTCACTGATCAGTTTTACCCATTGTTCCAGGATCTCGCATTTTAATCCTGAGGCAGGTTGTTTATCTATGCGACTGCTCCAGCACCTAGGCGACTTGTCCCCTTCTGTCCCTTGATGTCTAGCGTAGTAACGATTTTCGATTACCTGCTTTTAGCATTTTAGATCTTTTGTTTGATTACAAGGTATTTCGTTTTCCCAAATGTACTAAAGCCTGGATTTTTGTTAATGGCCCCGACATAATCTTCGAAATATTTCAAGAGGGGTATACTTTAGGGTAACCTGTTATTCGAGTTTGGTACGTCGTGAAAAAGTTCGATTATCCTTCTCTATTTTCTTTTTGTAATCCCTTTTTCATGACGTAACATCTCGCGACTTATTCTAGAAGGAGCGATCTTTGGAAACGAGCGTCGTTCGTACATAAACATAATTTGCACTTAATATTCGTTTATTATTATTATTTCTTCTCTTTTTTTTTTGTTATTATTATTTCTTCTCTTTTTTTTTTGTTATTATTATTTTCGTTTTTTTTTTTTTTTTTTAACAAGTTGTAAGAAAGCTATTGCTCGCGCTTGCACGTAAGCCGATACGCAACGCGCGTATATACAGGATGGACCATTTTAATCGCCCCACCCAAATATGTCGGAAAGTAAGGGAGATAGAAATAAACTTTAAAGACAAAAGTTGTAGGGTTAGGAGGGGGACAAATGATGGTGACCTTGACCATGACCTTGAGGTCAAAGGTCAAGGTCATTTGAAGGTCAAACCGATTTTTTCAAATAGGAACCCCTATTTTAGACCTCGGAAATGGAAAGAGCAGAAAATTTTACGTTCAGATATGATTTTTTAAGGTCATGGGTGGAGGTCATTTGAAGGTCAAATCGATTTTTCAACTAGGAAACCCCACTTTTGATCTCCGAAATGGAGAGATCGGAGAATTCTACGTTCAGGTACGACCATGGTCAAGGTCATTGATAGGTCACAGGGTTTTTTAAGCTGGAAACCTTATTTTCGACCCTATTAACCCCGAAGATACAAGTTTCGTGAGAAATATGTATGCTACTCCGATATGTTCACGTGGCATACTTATTTCGTGAGAAATAAGCCACGTTCTTAGTTCATCGCGAATCCGCTATGCGGCTATACGAGCAGGAGTATGTGGTAACTGAGTAGCTTGTACACGAACTAGCGGTCCATGGCACATAATAAGGGACTAATATGCCGAGTAAAGGTATACCATGCAGAGTTGCTTATCCTAGCATAAAATTTACTCTTCTCATAAGCTTTGTAGATTCTAATCGATATTTTATTATTAAAATTTTTGAAGTTTTGTTAAACCAGTACAATTAAAAAAACACCCTTAAAAATGGCTGACTATCAACCGAATGAGATTGTGGATATGATAATAATTTTAGTGGAAAGTCATAATAATTATCGAGCTGCAGCAAGACTTTACACTGCACGCTTTCCTGACAGACGACACCTAGATCATAGAGCAATAAGTCGCTTGACTCAAAGAGCTCGTGAGGGTCATATGGTTCGCCAACGTAGGAACCACGAATATGATGAGAATGATCGAAATGTTATTACTGTTCTTGCTGCCATTTATCTTGATCCTCATACCAGCTCTCGACGAGTTCACAGAGAAATCGGCATAACAAAATCAACTTTTTTGAGAATTCTTAAATCCCTTAAGTATCATGCTTACCACATTACGTTGGTTCAAGAGCTTCAAGATAATCACTTTCAACAGCGAATTGAGTTTTGCCAATGGGCTTTACGTATGATAGAGAATGATCCAGATTTCTATAGGTATGTCCTTTTTTCCGATGAGGCTAAATTTCAGAGTGACGGAGAACTCAATAGGCACAATTGTCATTATTGGTTGGATGAGAATCCTCATTGATACAGAACGGTCAATCATCAAAGGCGTTGGAGCATTATGGTATGGTGTGGGATCGTAAACGGTTATTTGATCGGTCCTAATTTTTTCGAGGGCAATGTTGCTGGGAACTCCTATTTACATTTAATAAGAGATCAGTTTCATGAATTGATAGAAGATGTTGATCTAGAAACGCGTCGAAGAATGTGGTTCCAGCACGATGGTGCACCAGCACATTTCGCTGTAATCATACGAAATTTTTTAAATCAATACTATAATGGTAGATGGATTGGACGAGGAGGTCCAGTTAACTGGCCTGCTTGTTCACCCGACCTCACATCTCCTGACTTTTATTTATGGGGGTATTTAAAAAATTTTGTTTTTAAAGAACGACCCACGACTAGAGCAGACATGCAAGAACGTATTCGTCGAGCATGCGCAGCTATACCAAGACAGATATTTCTCAACACCGTTCGCCATTTCCAGAGGCGTTTGAATTTATGCCTTCAAGCTAATGGACGCCATTTCGAACATTTAGGTTAATTGACCACCGTGAGAGGCAAGGGGACTCACGTTAATCAAGCACCCCGACTGTGAGAGGCAAGGGGACTCACGTTAATCAAGCATAAATAGGGGTTCCCATTTAAAAAATCCTCTGATCTTCAAATGACCTTGATAATTGATTCTTGAAGATCATTCAGCTGACCGCCTTTGTCGTGAACCATTTTTAACATTCACTATTCTAAATATTATTCAATTAACCTCGAAGTTAATGTTCGAAATGGCGTCCATCAGCTTGACCCATGACCTCGACCCATGACCTTGACCCTTGACCCATGACCTTGACCATGGTCGTACCTGAACGTAGAATTCTCCGATCTCTCCATTTCCGAGATCAAAAGTGGGATTTCCTAGTTGAAAAATCGATTTGACCTTCAAATGACCTCCACCCATGACCTTAAAAAATCATATCTGAAGGTAAAATTTTCTGCTCTTTCCATTTCCGAGGTCAAAATTAGGGGTTCCTATTTGAAAAAATCGGCTTGACCTTCAAATGTCCTTGACCTTTGACCTCAAGGTTATGATCAAGGTCACCATCATTTGTCCCCCTCCTAACCCTAAAACTTTTGTCTTTAAAGTTTTTTTCTATCTCCCGTACTTTCCGACATATTTGGGTGGGGCGATTAAAATGGTCCATCCTGTATAATGTATACTAGCGTTAGCGCGACCGCGACGGCCGGAGAGCAAGTGCGCTCCCAAGCGTCCCCACCCCGCGGTGCTCTCCCACCGGGCGCGGCTCGGTGCGAGCGGGAGCTGACAGTCGCAATCAGTTCACTCGGCGCACTGAGCCAAGCTCCATCCTTCAGGGGAGGCTAATACGTGTAATGAGCGTACGTCGTTGGCTTCACCGCGAAGTATTAGGGTTTAATGTAATTTGCGACAAATTTTGTATTTTATAGGATAACCGCAGCGCAAGGGCGACCAAAGCCGTACTGAATTATATCGAATCAAGTTGAGCGCGCTCAAGGCGAGATTATATCGGTAGCCGACACGAAAAACCACATTGTTCGATGCGTGTCGAACAATAACACCGTTCGCCGGACTTTTACGAAGTGTCACACCGTACGCAGCAGCTGACGAAAAGCCACACAGTTCGCGCAGTGTGTCGAAGAACCACACCGTTCGCGATCCTGTGACGAATAATCACACCAATCGCGAAAAATTTGTCGAAAAACAATACCGTTCGCGCAGCTGTGACGAAGAAGCACACCGTTTGCAAAGCTCTGACAAATAATCACACCACTCGCGGAAGCTTTGTCGAAAAACAACACCGTTCGCAAAAAGGAATTTATTTTTCAACAAAAGATCTAAATTATAATGATATATCTTATATAATAATAAATTAATGATAATTAATAATATAATTAAGTCATGTAATTACATTACAGAGAATCAGACGTTTTTACTCTTTTTTTTCATAATTAAAACTTATTTATGCATTGAACATTGCTTTAAAATCGGAAATATGCTCACTAGGGATGAGGTTTTTTTTTTCCAGCATTGAATTGAAATCGTCAATTTTTTTTTTTTGCAAGAGGAATCTTTGAATGGTAAACTTGCTTCAGTTCATAATCGCAAATTTCTTTTAACGTTACATTTTTCTTCAAAACATAAACTTTCTTCGATGCTTCCAAAAAATGATATTTTATCTCTACGTAAGATTTTCCTGGAATTACAATTAATTCGCACAGTTGAGAAATTTTCGCTGACTTCCAGTTGAACAACTGCTGCGACAGGCAATCAAAATTAAACATGTCCCGTTGAGTAATTTGCTTCACCTCATACTTATTAGTTTCTTTGCAGTCAATTATGTAGCGAGCCCACTGATTTTGTGTAAAAATCTCTTTTTTCGCACACCGCTTCTCGATCATGGCGTGCATCGTGTCGCCACTCGACTGGGTGTGACCAACTTCTGAAAACCTTTTTTGAATGAAACAAGTAAAAATTCACACTATAAATTTAATAAGCATTATTTTAATGGAACCATTAATCATTATTCATATTAATTATTAATCTAGCCAAATTTTTCATTGTTTTGTATTTTGAAAAAAAAAAAATTTGTACTATATTTTCATGTCAATATTCACGTGTCGAAGGTTTAAATCATTAAAAGAAATTTTACTATAAAAGAATTATTCTTGAAAGAAACCTCAATTCTGGTGGATAACCTTAAGAGCTATAAATTAATAAAACATTATATAATTAAAATACCTGTGTATAATTTTAATATTAAACGTGTTAGCTGCTTTTACATGCATCGAAAACACAGCACACAGTTGGATCATTACAAGCTTTCTCTGTACTTTCCTTCATCAGTCTTCTTGCTTCCACTTTTTTTTGCAAATGCCTGTCTCGAGCTATCCTTTCTTCTTCTTCTACTGGAGGCTTATTTTTGTAACCTTCACAGAGTGTGCAGCTGAAAAGTGCAATTTAAATATATTCTTTGTGTTAAATAAAACACAAAAAAGAGTGTACAATAAACCCAATACTCGTGTAATTATTTTTCAAATAACATGAGCGAAGCGAAAAAGTCATCTTCAACAATTTCAAATTTTTCTAAATCACCAATAACCAGTATAAATTCATTAATTATTATAGTAGTGTTAAATTACCGATCGTTTTTAGGAACGTAGAATTCAAGGTTGAAATCCGTATTGAAAATGTGTCGTCATACATTTTTGAGATACACAAACCTTCTTCTAAATACTTTTTACTAGTTTTTTCTCGACAGTAATGACTCTCAACTCGGGAAAACTGTTGATATGATCCTTAACTTTTGATTTCATTTCCTCAGGAATTGTAAAAGGACGACTGCAGTGTTTTCCTCTTAGATCGCCTAGAATGACACCAGTATTGGGAGCTTTCTTTAATTTATTTTTCGCAGTACGAATCCACTGGTAGTTAATATCTATATCAAAGTATCAACATATTAAAATTTCATTGTTATAATATGAGACAAGCATAAAGTAATATGTGAAATAGTGTGAGTTTCCGTTACAAAAAATCATTTTGTGTTAAAAAATGTACGAAATTTAAAATGTGCGAAAATTCAACTTCTTAAAAGAAAACGACTTTATGAAAATTTTTTCTTTTTCATTAAATTGGCTGCATTTTTTTAAGTCTACGTTAAGCACTACTAAAATTGATGTTGTTCGATTGTTGATGATTAATACAAACAACAATCACAAAAAAAGGATGTTATTAATAATACCTAAAGTGTTTAAAAACATTGTTCTGCATATAGATATCATATTATTATATTCTTCTGAGGAAGGTAACCTGAAATTATAATGAATAATTTCCTTGACAATTCCAGCCTCCTCATCACTCGAATTTAATGTGTTCTTAATAGTAACCCAATTGTTTATACAATTCCATTGTTTTTCCTTATCGGCCAATTTCCAAAAAGAGTCAAAAGCATTTTGTCTATCTACTTCAGTAATTTTTGTAGAACATTTCTTTCTGCATTTATCTGAACAAGCAGCTTTCATTTCTCTGGGTTTTATTGCTATTCCTTTTCGCCCAGTACCCTTTTTTGCTTTTTTATTAATTGTGTTTTCACTATTTCTCACTCTTTTTCTTGAGCTTTTTGTTACTGGCTTTTTAATTAATATTAATCGTTAATTTATTCAAACTCAGTTATATTACACGCGACTCGCTGTCGCGGCTTTTTAGCCTCGCTCGCGCCTAACCTTTGGCGCGCTCGCCAAACCTAACTCGGACGAGAGAGAGATTGTGCGATACTTATCGCTAACGCTTGTCGCTCGCAGTCTCGTAGATGGTCGTCTCGTCGTCTTCGCGTCGGCCGGCTCGTCGACGGCTGCGGGCGAATATCGGGCGCCTGCTCCCGGCTCCAAACCAATCCGTTGATGTGCAGCAGGTGTTGGTCTGCCGCTCGTCTGCGGGGCGAGTTGGTCGCCCAGGGTTGATGTCTCGGCGGAGGGTCGTCTCGCTTACGTGGACCTCGTGGCCGCCGGCTCGTTCGATCAGGATGTCGTAGCACGTATTTGCTCGTTGATCGTTATCGGGCGGAGAAGGAAGATTCTCTCGCGCGCTCCGGTTTTGGTGGGCCGCGGACTTTCCCCCACTTCCCTACTCGCGGGGGGGCCGCGCCTTCGGCTCGTTAGCCGCGGTGTCGCGCCGCGCTTCTCTCTCGTCCCATGTCGCGCTCCTAACCTAACGTTACACGGCTTTGAGACATGCGCAGCGTCTCCGGCGCTCCTATATGCAGGAAAGATGTAACGTCGTGAGATCCACGTTACTACCGGCTGCTTCCTTTTAACTACTTTTCTTAGAAATTTGTGTCCATTAGGGTTATTCGTTTCATTAGAAGGAATATCAGTGTGAGAATCGTTAGAATCACCAACAGATGAAATATCTAATTTAAAAAGAAAAAATTGAAAACTTTTATGGATTTACGGGAGCGACATAAGCGATATAAAAATTTGATGAATCATTTTTCGAATCGTTTTAAACATTTTTCAGTAGATAAGTAATTAAATCGAGTTAACATTTTCAGAGTTGTGATAGAAATTTTGATCTTAAATTTAAAGTTTCAAATGCAATTCTCAAGAACCCGTCAGGGCGTTTTTTTATAGAAGTTCTTTGAAAATTTATTTTTTCAAAAAATACAAAGTGATATTCTAGGCACAGTGAAAGTTCATCATCGTTCTTATAAAGGGTTAATAAAAAGTAATTGCATAATACTTAAAGAAAAAACATTTATTTCAGGCGATTCGAGGATAAATTAATTAACAAATGTTTGTTGTATAATTTTCACATTGATCCCTAACATTTTTTTAAAATCTCTTTTTTAATCAGTTTAATTGAAAACTAAGAACACAGATTGTAGATATATCGTAATCTTTATCTTCAGAGTTCTTGTTCTCTGCGACGTTAATTATTTTGCAGACGTTGAAGTATTATCTGGCAATACATCGATAGCATTACTTGCATTGATCGCGTCAGATTCTGCGTTTAATGAGTTATTGTGCCATCCATATAATGAAATGTCTATTAAAAAATTATTTTTATTAAATAAAGCGTTACTAAACAACTGTTTTTTCTAGAGATGTTCGTGCAATGTTATTAATAATAACGGATATTTTTTAATAAACTTTGCAATTAAAAGCATTTGACTACACGATTTTGCACAGTGCGTAAGAAGTCAAAGTTATTGCACGGAGTGAAAGATCAATTTCATGCACTAATTCAAAATGAACAATTATTACTGAAATTTCAAAACGTTTTAAATAACACATTTTTACTTCTTCTTTTACTATATTTTATTTAAAAGTGTGTTCAAATTATGTTTTAAAAAAGTAATAGTTTATGATCATTAAATAAAGCATTATTATTAACATACAGTCTTATCAATCATTATAGTAAATTACTTGCAATAACATCCAAATTTAAATTAGTATAATTAATTAGTTGATAGACCGTAATTACCTAACAGCTCACTGTCTTCGGGTACATCGATATTAGTGCTTGACACTTTTGTTATTACTTCTGATCGTAGTGGATATAAACAGGATGGAGGCATAATATTATCAAAAGTGAACGATGACAAAGAAGTTCAAAAGTTTACACGCGAAATCACTTGCGGAATTTTCAGTATAGTATTCAATAAAAGTAACTCAACTACAGATGCATGCGTAGCTACTGCAAAGTTTATACATATTTTCTAACATTCAGTAATATAATATTATATTGTAAGATTATCACTCATAACCCCTTTTTTTAAGTAAAAAACAAAATGACGCTGCTCAATTGTTCTAAATTAGTTTTTTGTTGTTCTAAATAAGTTTTTTGACAAAGTTCCCGCGAGCGGTGTGACTCTTTATCAGATCTCAGCAAACGGTGTTATTCTTCGTCAGCCACTTTGAGCGATGTGAGTTTTCGTCAATCGTTTTGAACGATGTGATTCTTCGTGTCGGGTACCGATATCCAACTCTCTACTAATTTGTCGTTGACTTATGTGCGGATTCATGACTACCATCCCAAGGATTGTTACAATAATAGCTTCGTCATTGTTTAGCTCTCCAGCCCTACCTCTTTCTATCAGTCGCAAAATAGTTTTGTGGTCAGGATGACGTTTATTCGGATATCGTTCTGCATACTGTCGAGCTGCTTCTCTTGCATTGTTCCCACAAAAACCATAAACAATAATCATATCGGTGATTTCTGTCGGAGGATAGTCTGCCATTTTGATAATAATCACAAATTTTTTCGAGCTTTCTGACTAAATATGAGACAAAAAAAAAGTGAAAGAGATATTGCAGAATAAATGCTTTGGGGATATTATGATTGCCTATTAGATTTGCTAGAGAAAATTATTGATACAGATCAATACCAAACATCTCTGTCAGTACGTCATAGCATTATTCATACTATCGCGTTAAAAACCAGTATCGACTCATCGCGCGCCGCCTCCTTATGCCTCATGGCTCACCGCTCCGCTTGCGGACACTAGGCTACCGCGACATAGTAGTCGCTCCGCGCTCGCCGCGTCGACTAAGATAATTGCCTGATAATTGATGCGACTGCATAGGTCAACTGGACCCCATGACATAACATCATGTTTGAATGTAAAACGCTCTTTTCCGCTCTTTTAATTTCCGAGGTCAAAAGTTGGTGTTCCTATTTAAAAAAACTACTCTGACTTTGAAATGACCTTGAAACTTGACCCCAAGGTCATGGTCAAGGTCACCATTGGATTTCTCCCTCTGAACCCTAAACTTTTACATTTAACGTTCTTTTCCATCTCCCGTACTTTTCGAGATATTTGCCTGGGGCAATTAAAATGAATCACCCTGTATATACAGGGTGGGCCATTTTAATCAAACCAACCAGAAATTTTCGCCGGTTCACGTTGTACAAAAAATTGTTTAGACAAAAGTTGTTTGGGACAATGGGGGCCATCTTTTTATGAAATAAGTTTTGACCTTGAACTTTATTTTCAAGGTCATTTGAAGGTCAACTTTTGTTTTTTAAATAGGAAACCCTATTTCTGATACCGGATTTTGAAAGAACATAAAATTTAGAGTCAAAAGTGTTTTTAGCATTTTTTTAACTAAACGCATAGATTCTGAGAAAAAAAAATTGCTAATATTTAAACATTTTTAAACTCTTCAATTTTTTCTCGAAAAGGATGCATCTAATCGAAAAATTACTAAAAATATTATTGATTTAGAATTGCATGAAAAAGAAGGTGGTATTTTTTATTTTTCTAATTTTTAAGTTTTTAGAATATTGTTTTTAAGACAATTGAACAAAATTATCGTATACAGTTACGAAAAAGGAAAAAATGCAACAATTATTTTCTAGAATACGTCTGTATCGCAAAATGGGGGGTGGACGAGCGGAGCGAGTAGGGGGGTACCACTCTAGTATCTCCCTATATTATATTGTTATAAGATCAAAACCTAAGATTATCCCCATCCTCCCCCTCCTCCCCCCCTACATCTCCCAACCTCTTATTATTTTCCCCTCCTTATATTTTTTATTAATTTATATTATATTTATCATTTTAATGATGTCTTTTCATATATTTAAAAAATATTTTTGCTCCTCTTCGACTATCCTCCCCCCTCCTCCCCCCTCCTCAGTGAAATTCCTCAACCCATCCTCAGTAACCTCCTCATTATTGAACCCCTCCTCAGCCCCTCCTCAATTTGTATGAAATTGTAATTCTGGCTCCAAAAATGTGGATAAAAAATTTACAATGAATTTCTTAATCTTATAGCGATACAGTCTACAGTATATTGAATTATTGATATAGCAAAAAAAGAATAATGAAAATAAAATCAATTATATCGCTAAAGCAAATGACTAAATGAAGTTTTGTATCGTATATACAGGTAAAGAAAAGGTAAAAAATTATTTTCTAGAAATCGACTCAAAAGTAAATAAATCCAATGATATTCGTAAAGTAAAAGAGTAGTTTAATGGGGAAAAGTGAAAATTGAAAAATGACTCAAAAAGTAAACAGATTTAATTATATCGCTAAAGCAAAGGAATATAAACCCTGCTAGAAATACGTGATTAATGTAGATTGAAATGTATTAAAATTTTATCTATTTTAATACATTTTAATATAACGAATTCTGTTCAATTCAATCGTTCAGTAGCCGTGATTGAAAATTAATCTGGTTTAACCAACTTTAATCCGAATTCATTTAAATATTAAATAGTAGGTTTGAAAAATAATCTGATTTAATCAACTTTAATCCGAATTCATTTAAATGTTAAATAGTAGGATTGAAAATTAATCTTATTCAATGAACTTTAATTCGGATTCATTTAAATATAAAATATTACGATTGAAAGTTAATCTTATTTAATGAACTTTAATCCGAATTCATTTAAATATGAAATAGTAGTATTCATTTGAGACGATTTTAATTTATTTTAATACTGTAAAATGTAAATAACATTTAATGCTTAATTTTCGCATTTAATTACAATGACTTTTAATACATTTTAATAAAATAAAATTAAATCTCTTTTAAAACTAATTTTGGAATTCGCATTAAATCAATTTTAATTAATTTCAACCCAAATACCCAGAAATCGATTATAATATCTAAAATACGTATTCATATTTAATCCGTTTTAATATAGTTTAATGCTGAAAATTTGAATGTGTTTTAGTACTCAAAGGAAATATTCATGTTTAATCCACTTTAATGCAATAGAAAGTATAGTTTTTTAATGCCTAATTTTGGCATTAGAGTTTAATCCTTTTAAATATATAATCCCGCTTTTCTAGCAGGGAACAAAGAGGGGAAAAATAAAAAATAGGAGGTTTGAATAAAATAATAATAAAAATTATAAGGAAATTTAAAATGCTGTAGAAAATTGTTGAATTAATTTATCTGATTATAATGAAATATTTGGAGAAAAAGAAGTTCTTGCATCAAGAGATTTTCGACATATGTTACTAATTGTTCCGCCTGGGAATCGAGTTACTGAGAGATACTGGGAATTATAAAAATAGGTATACTGTGACAAAATTTTAAATATATGTCGTTAAAGAAAAATAAAAAAATTTCGGAAATTGATATCGATTTTAAATTTTGGCTTTTAAATGTAGGAAATGAAAGTTTTTTTACCAAAATATGATCGAGAAACTAAAGTAACAAAAATCCCAAAAACAATTATACAAACGAAAATATTATAGATGAAATTTTTTGATACTTAAAAATATGAAAAATCGACATTTTTATGAAAGTGTAATTTTAACTTCAAAATAATTTTTAAAATCGTTAGCTCCGAATGGATTACAACAAAGTAAATTAAAATTAAAAAATGAAAAAATGACGCAATTATTCTGGAATTTGCCTGAAAAAAAAAAAAATATATTCAATTATATCGCTAAAGGAATTGGGTAAATGAAGTTTCATATCGTATACAGGTAAAAAAAAAAGGAGAAAAATGCAACAATTATTTTCTAGAATTCGTCTGTATCGCAAAATGGGGGGTGGATGAGCGGAACTAGTAGGGGGTTACCCCCCTAGTATAAATATATAAATACATTTAGGTTTTCAGAAATCTGAGGATATATTTCGGAATGCGTCAGGAAATCTTGATTTATTTTAGGAATCTGAGAATTCTTTTCAGATGTCTATGCTTATACAGGTTTATTGGAAATGGACAAACATCTTCTGTCCTTTAAAATTCTCATGTGCATATATTTCCTTATAAAGCCAAAATGGAAACCCAAACTCCTCACCCCTCGTCCCGCCTCCTCTCCCCTCTTCATTCGTTTCTTAAAATTTTACGGTACACGTATTATTTGAAACGAATTTTTTTGTCTTTCTAAAAACCCTTCCTCTCCCCTCCTCACCCTCCACAGCCACTCCTCAATTTTTTATAAAAATGAAATTTTAGCTCCAAAAAATGTTGATATTATTGAAATTGATTATGAATTTTTTAATCGTATACCGATACAGTCTACGAAATATTTAATCATTGACATAGCAGAAAGCGATAATAATAAAAATTTAGCAAAAATAATTCCAACAGAGTTTTTAAACTCAATATCTCCTAATGGATTACTTCAACATAAATTAAAATTAAAAAACGGTGCCATTATCATGTTGCTGAAAATTTTTAATTGAAATAATGGTTTTAAAATAAAATAATAGTTGTAAAGAATCATTTTCTAGAATTCGACTAGAAAATAAATAGTTTCAATGATATCGGTAAAGCAGAAGGGTAGACTAATGGGAACATTAAAAAATGAGCTTCTGGTCACCGAGTCAAAAGGTGAATAGATTTAATTGTACCGCTAAAGCAAAGGTGTAGAAACAAATAGGGGAAAAATAAAAAATATATATATATATTATATATACTAGGGGGTAACCCCCTACTCGCTCCGCTCGTCCACCCCCCATTTTGCGATACAGACGAAGTCTAGAAAATAATTGTTGCATTTTTCTCATTTTTTTACCTGTATACGATATGAAACTTCATTTACCCAATTGATTTAGCGATATAATTGAATAGATTTATTTTTTCAGTCAAATTCCAGAAAATAATTTTTTATAACCATTATTTTATTTTAAAACTATTATTTCAATTTAAAATTTTCAGCAACACGATAATTACGTCATTTTTTAATTTTATTTACTAAATGCTCATTATTACCGTTTTCTGCTATGTCAATGATTGAATATTTCATAGACTGTATCGGTATTCGCCTTGTCGAGACCTCGGTCGCGCCCTCCTGTGGCCATCTATAAAATGTAAATTATTAGGGTGATCGCGCGAAGAAGCCTGCAAAAACATGGACATGAAAGATTATTTTATTTATTTTAACGATGTAGTTGAATACGTGAGTGCAGGTGTACGACCATATGAAGAAGGAGAACATATTTACAAAGCAAAAAGACAAATTTTCTCTGTTTGCGTCTGAAGTCGTCTGCTATAACTGAGGCTCCGCATGAAATTATAGTACATTTTTATACGGGTGCGGAAGTGAATTATTTGCGTCGGGAGACGTTTTTAGAAAAATTTTTTAGAACGCTTTTAGACGAAAAGTCTCCCGAGGCAAAGATTCACTTACGCACCAGTGTGAAACCGTATTTTTCTCCACGAGAGCCGCAAATCGCATGCAAACATGCGTATTTGAGGTTGGAGTGGAGAAAAAGTATTTTTGAAAAAAGAAAGAGATGAAACTTTAATTAATTGCGTTTGCTCTTGTGTAGCGGCTGTATTAGGGAGAGGTGTAAGGTGTAAGCACTCAGTGGGTGTATTAATTTTTTTTTTTTTTTTATTTATTGCTTTTCAAGTCATATTTCAGACTTATTTGCATTACAGTGAGTTCTTACATTTTAAATATTCTTGTTACATTTAGTTAAAAATACATGTACAAACTTACAGGCTTGAATGTTCGGCTTAGCGATTAAACTTTCGATATTGATCGGCATTTGTATTTTATGTTCTTTGAGTTTTTGTATTAGTTTAACTCTTTCCGCGTCATGTATTTTACATTGCCATAATACATGATTTAGGTTTTGGTCGCTTTGTTGACAGTCACATTGTTCGCTACCTATACCTATTTTTGCTAAAGAAGCTGCCAGGTTATAATGTTCCGATCTGCATCTGTTTATTGTGATACTACTAAGGATCGCGGTAGTTTTAGCCCTGCAAACCATGGTTTTGCGCTATTTACATAATATATATTAAAATATTTAATTCCTTTGGTCTGACTTTGTTCAATTAGTCTTTCAGTATTTTCAACAGTTGAGCATTGTTTGAATTCTTCTTTATAGTCACTAAAAGGCGGTGAAAAGTTTTGCAGTTCATCATCGGGATCAATTGAATTGGCAGCTTCTTTGGCGATTGTATCCGCTATTTCATTTCCTGCGATGCCTAAATGAGACGGTATCCAAGTGAATTCTATTTTCCTTAAAGGGTTTGACTTGATGATTTCATTATATTTTTCTTTGATAGGTAGTATATATTTATTCGTTTTTACATTTAATTTTGTTGATTCTAGTCTTTTCAAGGCGCTAAGAGAGTCCGAAAAAATGACAAAATTGTAATTAGTGTATAGCTGTGCAATGTTGATTGCTTCGTATAGGGCTATGCATTCTGCCGTGAATATCGAAGTGTTTTTCGTAAGTTTTCTTTTGAAGGATATATTTAGACTCGGGCAGACTACCGCTGCCCCGACGTTGCAATCAATTTTGCTTCCATCCGTGTATATGTCTATACAGTTTTGATTTGATACAAATTTTTGTACTAAGTCGTTTCGATTTTGCGCTTTTCTTATCTCCTGTCCGAATTCTTTGTTTATTTCTATTGATGTTGTTATAGTGTCATATGAGTAATTATATATGTTGTAATTTTCTTCTACGGGTACGTTTGTATGTACTATTTTTTCTGTACACTGAATTAATAATCTAGGCGTTTTACTGTGTGATTTATTGGAGATTTTTCTTTTTAATTGTTGCATTGGTTTATAAAGGGGAGAGTTGCTATAAGATAGTACTTTACTGAGAAATTGTTTACATAGGTATCTGGTTCTAATTTCAAAAGCTATAACCTTCGTTTCCGCGAGGATAATATTTTTTGGTGTGCTTATTCTATAGCCCATAGCTTTTCTTAATGCGTTTAATTGGATTTTTTCTAAAATTTCGATGTTTTTCTTTTGTTTTGGGAAGTATATGTAACTAGCATAATCCATAATTGATCTAACGTAACTTTTGTAAAACAGAATAAGTGTAGTTGGAGATGAACCCAACCACGTTCCGCATAAGAATTTAATAATATTTATTGCTCTGTTGCATCTTGTTTCAACATATTTGACGTGCGGGGTGAACGAAAGCTTGTAATCAAAAATTACTCCAAGAAATCTTACAGTTTCGCTTGATTTAATAATGTGATCATTTATTTTTAATTCTTTATCTCCCGGTTTTATACCTTTTTTATTAAAGTGAATAAAGATAGATTTTTGAGGCGCTAGGTCTAATCCTATTTTAGCTAAGTTTTCGTTGATGAATTTGATGCACCTTTCTAAAAATGACACATTTCGTTTTGTGTACAGTGCAATATCATCCGCAAACTGAGATACTGAAATACTTTTGGGGAGATTGGCAAGAATATCTTTTACATAAATCAGGTATAAAAGTGGGCTCAGGACTCCACCTTGAGGAACTCCTTTGCCCACCTTTCTGTAACTTTCGCCTAGAATGTCAGTGAAGATTATTCTCTCATGAGTGATAAATTTTACAAATTGAACGATTTCTTTTGAGCATCCTAGATCTGCTAGTTTTTGAACAAGAATGTCGCTGTTTACATTATTGAATGCACCGCATACATCTAAGAAGACTGCGTATAAATCTCTGCGTGATTCAAGAGCTTCGTCTGCTTGAATCATTAATTTAGCAAGGTTGTCCGCAGTGGATTTACCCTTTCTAAATCCGGACTGGCTGGGAGGAAGAAGATTTTGTGATTCGCACCACCATTGTAGGCGGTTCTTTACTAGAGACTCGAAAAGTTTGCATAGGCATGACGTTAAGGCTATGGGGCCAACGCTTTTACCATCAGGTTTATTGATAAAGTGGATGAATGCTTTTTTCCAGTCTTCTGGATACTGACCGAGTTTGAGTGACTCATTATATATATCCAGAAGTAGTAAAATATATTTTGGCGGTAGTCTAGTGATAATTTCATAATCAATTCCGTCCATACCTGGTGCTGATTTAATGTTGAAGCGACTTATGGCTGTGTTAATTTCTATATAATCAAATGGTTTGTTAAAAAATTCATCAGGCTGACAAAGCGGTATCCAGTAAGGATTTGTGAGGGCCCACGTGGGACTTATTTTGTCGAGTCCAACATTTATCGCATCTGTATGTTGCAAGTTGTTAACCTGATGAGATTTTTTACCTTTAACCCATTTATTTTTGAAAATTTTTTATTTTTCCCAAACATAAGCCATATCTGTGTGAATATCTATCGATTCCGCAAATTTGATATAGTCTTCACGTTTTTTTTCTTTAAATAAATTGTATGCATACTTTTCAGCTTTTTTGTATGCTTCGAGATCTTCAAGATTTAAACTTGTTGACCATTTAAGAAATGCTTCCTTTCGTAGTCTCTTAGCTTCATTACAATCTTCGTCCCACCATGATACCGGATTACGATATTTTTTTGACGATACGATTTTTTTGGGCGGTGTGTGCGCTTTTACAGCCATACTAACTGTTTTTGTAAAAAAGTGGTATTTTTCAACAGGAGAAAGATTTTCATAATCTAAATTTAGAAAGTGAGTATAGTTGTCGTCTAAATCCTTTTTTACCTTTGTCCAGTTTGTTTTTAAACTTTTAATTTTGAACGTTTTTTTGTAATAAATGTTTTTTTCTGCATCGATATTGAATAATATTGGATAATGATCTGATCCGAGAGTTTCGTTCATGACTTTAACTTCTAACTTGTGCGCAATATCTGTGGTTGAATACAATAAGTCGATATTTGAGTGAAAATTTCTTGAGAAATCCGATCGAGTTGTCGTGTTATAATTATGAAGGAATAATTTAGTATCGTCTATACTCTTTAAAAATCTTTCTCCGTTTACGTCTGTGTATTTACAATTCCAGGTGGTATGGTGTGCATTAAAATCGCTTACAAGTATGCTGGAGTGGTCTGTGTTTATATTATCGGTTACGGCATTCCACTGAGCTTGTGTTAAATTTCTCCCCGGTGATCTATAGCATACGTAAATATCAATAGACGGCTTAATATCCGTAATTTTAATACCGCAAATTTCGACTGTTTCATCGGGGGATTTAACATTTTGAATTTCTAGAAATGCTATTTCTTTGCGAATGAGAATTAGAATGCCTCCTCCTTTTGCATGAGTCCTATTTTTTTTTGTATTGTACAAAATCGCTAACAAAGATATAATTTTTATCATCATCTTGTAGCCATGACTCTACACATATGAAAATGTCTAAATTTTTCAAAATATCGGGGAGTTCATTTTTGCGCTTGTTAATACTCCGGACATTCCAAAAACAGCATTTTAATATATTCGGATTATTTTTATTAGTATCCATTTTAATTGAATTATTAATTCATTAAATATTTTTTTCCAGATATACTACCCTGATCGCTTAGGTCACTATCAGATTCTGTATTTTCTAATCTTTTTATAATTCTATATATTCTACTTTTCAAATTTGTAACTATAATACAAGGTCTTATGTCGTTGAGCATTTTAATTAATTCCTGGGTTTTAGGAGTGAACTGTAAGGCTGTTTGTGGAATGTCGGAGTTATTGAAAGTAATTTTTAAGAAATTTACAGTATCGTTATAGTTAAGTGGATATGTATCAGAATTTTCGTTAAATAAATGTTTGGCGGGTTCAAGGTCATGCTCTATTTCTGCTTCTGAAGGAGCCTCTTTAACATTTGTCATTTGTTTTTGTTTTTTTCTTGTAGTATGTACAATTAATAAATTATTTCTACTTGCAGCTGACGATGTTTCAGAGCGAAACCTCTTGTTTGCTGAAGGTGGCTGAAGGAAATCCTGATTTTCTTCTGCACTTTGTTTGCTTATATCGGTTGAATCATTTTGGACTTCTTCTGAGTTGTGAGTTGTGGACGAGTTTGTCTGCACTGGATTTGTTGTAATGGTGTCTTCCTTGTCTGCTTCTTCTGTGTTGTTTTCTTGCGATTCCGTGTTTTTGCAGAATTTGGCCACATGTCCTTCTTCGTGACAGACAAAGCACATGAGCTTTTCCGCAGATAAGTAAATCCACCATACCGTATTATCATAACTTATTTGTAACGTAGGATTTATTTTGTCTAGATCTTCAGGATTGATGTAGACTTGTCTCCGAAAGCTGAGAATGTGGGAGAATCCGGGCTCATTTTTACCCGCACGGATATGAGTTATTTGCGACTTTGGTGTGATTCCCATCTTATGTAGTTCTTGGAGAATAATTCCATTAGGGATTATTGGATGAACATTGGAAATTATTATCCGTTTAGTTTTATTCATAAGTGGTCGAATTTCTAGATTGTGTGAATCGATATTTACATTTTTCCCAATGAGATTATCTGCTGTATTCTTACTGTCTAGATAGAAGCATACTCGTCGTTGGGAAATTCTTGAGGCGTATCTTATATTCATTGAGTTTGTTATTTTAGCTACTGCCGTTATGTATTCATGTACTGGTATTCCTTCCACTGAGTCAATTACGATGGCTTGATCTCTAGTTAGACATTGC
The DNA here is from genome assembly GCA_018906775.1 of Sycophila sp. Sp_5. NCBI lineage: Eukaryota > Metazoa > Arthropoda > Insecta > Hymenoptera > Eurytomidae > Sycophila > Sycophila sp. Sp_5. Next base: position 46,078 of record JACCID010000421.1, read on the forward strand.
TCTTGTTGCATTATCTGTGAGTATGTGTAACTTTGGGTTTTTTGCGCCATTTTGAGTATTTGTGTAAGAGTTCGTGCGAGCAGAAACACTTACTACTCTGAGTATTTTTTTCCTTTTAGTTTGTTAGTTATGGCCAGTGGAGAAGTTTATTATATGCCATATTCACTGTATTTAATAATGCTTAACTATATCACCACACACTACTCACTCGCGAACACGGAGCGGAGCTAGTTGGTAAACGCGTCTATTCTCGATGAAGGCTCAATCGGGACTCCGGGTGTATTAATATTATTATGTAGGTAGGTTTAAGAAATCAAATATTAAAAGCAATTTTGTTTACAAGAAGCATGCATTTTAAAAAACAAATTGCATTAGTAACCTACCTACATAATAATATTAGTACACCCACTGAGTGCTTACACCTTACTCCTCCCTAATACACCCGCTACACAAGAGCAAATGCAATTAATTAAAGTTTCATCTCTTTTTTTTTTTTTAAAAATACTTTAATTTTATGCGGAGCCTCAGATATAGCAGACGGCTTCAGACGCAAACAGAGAAAATTTGTCTCTTTAGCACTTTTCTGTATGGTCCTACAAAAAAGAATGTGATTTGCTTTGTAAATATGTTCTCCTTCTTCATATGGTCGTACACCTGCACTCACGTATTTAACTACATCGTTAAAATAAATAAAATAATCTTTCAAGTCATGTTTTTGCAGGCTTTTTCGCGCGATCACCCTAATAATTTACATTTTATAGATGGCCACAGGAGGGCGCGACCGAGGTCTCGACAAGGCGAATACGATTGTATCGTTATACGATTTTGAAGTTTTAAATTACACTTTCATAAAAATGTCGATTTTTCATATCTTTAAGTATCCAAAAATTTCGTCTATAATATTTTCTTTTGATATAATTGTTTTTGGGATTTTTGTTACTTTACTTTCTCGATCATATTTTGGTAAAAAACTGCCATTGCCTACATTTAAAAGCCCAAATTTAAATTCGATATCATTTTCCGAAATTATTTTATTTTTCTTTAATGGCATACATTTAAATTTTTGTCGCAGTATACCTATTTTTTATAATTCCCAATAACTCTCAGTAACTCGATTCCCATATGAAACAATTAGTAACTGTTTGAGAAATTTTGCGCTGGTGAATTTGGGATGATGGTAGTTACAGAGGGCGGGGAATTTTAATAAACAGAGCTGAGTTTTAAAGAGCTTTATTTATAAGAGCCTTGCGGTGATAAGCAGGTGATGAGCAAAAGCAGGGGATGAGCAGGTTGAAAAAAGCGAACAAAAAGAAGCAAAGAAAAATCCAAACGTCCTTTTCCTTGTGCGAGTTGTATGAGAGAGTGAGATAACGAGCGCGCGAGCGCCGCGACGCTATCTTTTGGCGCGAAGACGCCTGAGCATGCGCGAGTGTGTCTGCAGCGCCAGTCGACTCGACAGAGTATAGCGACGCGCGCATGAGCGCAGTCGATAATCACGAGGCGCGCGATTCAAAATAGGTAAATCGCGAACATTCCGACCGCATCATCAACGCCTTTGATGATTATAAGCAAGAGCGATGAGCCGTAGAATCGCAGCTGACTGGGTCGTAAATCCATTCAGCGTTGTAGGTGTAAATCTTGAGTTGATAGTTGAGAGATGTAACAGGGTCGTAAAGCCTCCTGCATGTAGAGTTGAGTGAGTGAGAAAGTGGGTCGTAAAGCCACTTTCAGTTGAGTAGATGCTGAGCCAAATGAGTTGTAAGTCCACTTGAAGAGAAATGAGCGTAGCTGGGTCGTAAAGCCAACTACTGCTGAGTATTATCAGCCTTCGGCAGAAACACTGGCAAAGGAGCGAGTTTTGCGATTGGACGAGTTATTGTAGAAGTAGCAGTCTTAAGAGTCACCACCCTGGTGAGTCCATCCTGTCCAGGATGAAGTTGCATCACTCGCACAAGAGGCCACTTAGCTGGAGGTGATCTCTCATCTGTGAGTAGTGCTATTGAGCCAACTTGAATAGTATGAGAAGGGTGATGCCACTTTGAGATCGCTTGCTGTCGTTGCAAGTAATGAGCTGACCAAAGTTTCCAAAAAGTCTGTAACCGTTGCTGGATGAGTTGCCATCTTGATAGTCGAGAGGGATTGAGATCTAAGAGTGAAGGTTCTGGAACACAGTTAAGAGCTGAGCCAATAAGAAAATGTCCTGGAGTGAGCGCAGAGACATCTGAAGGATCATCGCTGAGTAGCTCCAGAGGTCTTGAGTTGAGCACAGCCTCTATTTGAGTAAGAAGAGTCGTAAGTTCTTCATACGTCAAAAGAGTCTCATCAATTGTGCGTCGCAAGTGAAATTTCACTGATTTCACCAGCGCCTCCCACTTTCCACCCATGTGTGGAGCAGCAGGAGGGATGAACTTCCAGGATGTTCCTTGAGCAGCGAGCGTTGAAGAAATGAGCTGATGTTCCGAAGAAGCCTTGGTGAAGAGCTGGTTGAGTTGAGTTGTGGCGCCTTGAAATGTGGTTCCACAATCCGAATACATCACTTGCACAATTCCTCGGCGTGAAACAAACCTCCGAAAAGCAGCAATGAAGCAATCGGCTGAGTAATCAGTGACAACTTCTAGATGAGCAGCTGATGTGTTGAGACAGACGAACACGCAGATACAACCCTTGTCAGTCTTACATCCTCGTCCTTTCCAGGTTTTTATTGTCACTGGTCCAGCGTAGTCAACTCCAGTGTGGAGAAATGCTCTCGCTGGAGTGAGACGTGAGATGGGAAGCTGTCCCATTAACTGCTGAGCTTTAATGCCTCTTTGCCGAGCGCAAGAGACGCAGCGATGAATATGAGACTTCACTGACGCTCTCCCTCCAATAATCCAGCACGTCTGCCGGAGTTTAGCGAGTGCCAGCTGAGTACCTCCATGAAGTGTGAAGCGATGAGATGAGTCGATGAGCAGAGTCGTGAGATGTGAGTGTCGAGGCAAGATTGCTGGGTGTTTTTCTTGATAATTGAGAGTTGAGTGTTCTAGTCGCCCTCCAACTCGAACGATGCCTTCAGCGTCAATAAAGGCTGTCAGACGAGTAAAGTTGTGACCAGAAGGAAGAACAGCGTCTTTGCTAAGTTGTTGAATCTCCTGAGCAAAGTAAGCTGCTTGAGTGGCCTTAATCCAAAAGAGCTGAGCGTGATGCAGGCTTTGAGCATTATAAAGTGATGAACACTTGAGTTTCTCCTTGAGCACGTCTCTCACTCTAAAAAGCAACGATGTTACAATTAATAACTTATTCAATGAAGAATACCTGTAAATAACATCCCAGTGATATGTGGGTTGCTGAGCGATAGAGATGAGAGCGACTCCAAGTCGAGCTTCTGAGTCTGCATCATCAGATGAATAAGTTGGTTGTTTAGGCCAGTGAGATTGATCATGCTTGATCCAAGCAGGTCCTGACCACCAAAGTGGGTGATTTTTGAGTTGAGCCGTAGTAATGCCTTTTGAGCCGCAATCAGCTGGATTTTCAATCCCAGGAACATGTCTCCAGGTGGTGTTGATTGTGCACATTTCTTAAATCTGGGTGACTCTGTTCCTAACAAATTCCTTCCAACGACTTGCTGGTGAGGTGATCCACATGAGTGTAACTTGTGAGTCAGTCCACAGATGAGTAGAATCTATCTTCACTTGAAGAGAATCTTTAGCAGTTTTGATGAGTTTGGTTAGCAGCAAAGCTGCTGCGAGTTCTAACCGAGGGATAGTTAGTCTCTTGAGAGGAGCGACCTTTATTTTTGAGCAGATGAATGACGTCGTAGAGCCTGTGGAGGGTGAGCGAACAGCTATATAAGCAACGGCTGCCATAGCGTCTTGAGAAGCATCTGAGAAGCCGTGAAGTTCTACAGTTAAAAAACTCCAAGTCCCAAACCAACGTGGAACTGAGATGCTGGCCAGTATGATAAGGTCTTCTCGAATGTTGAGCCATCTTGAACACACTTGAGTAGGGAGTGGATCATCCCAACCAAGTTTGAGCAGCCAAAGTTCTTGTAGAAGAATCTTGGCAGTGATGATAACAGGTGAGACGAATCCAAGCGGATCAAATATTTGAGCCACTTCTGACAATATTGTCCTCTTGGTTAAGCGTCCTGAATGTGGAGAGGACTTTGATGTAAATGTAAAACAGTCTTCATGAGGAAGCCATTTTAATCCGAGTAGTGAGGTTGCGCAGTCGTCTAAGTTGAGTGAAGAGCCATCTGTTGATGAAGCAACCAACAAATCCTTTAGAGTTGCATGCCATTTTGAGAGTGGGAAACCGCCCGCGTTACACAACTGTGTAACTTGTTGAGCAATTTCATTGAGCTCCAGATAAGCACGTCGCTGATATTGAGCAATAACTTTGCACCAGTGTGCATGATGTCATTGAGAGATTTACCAGAAGATGTTGAACATGAGCCGTTGAAAACAACTCTGAGCTTGGTTGTTGCACTATCAGGTTTGAGGACACCATGATGAGGCAGATAAAACGGTGAGAAGCTTGAAGCTGTAGAGGATTCCACCTTTCTCATGTGTCCCAATGCTAAATATTCATCCATGAACTTCGTGTAAAGTTCGCCCATGGTTGAGTCTTGAGCAATTCTTCTGGACATTCTATTGAGGCACTTTGATGCTGTAGAGCGTGAGTTTCCAAGAGCTGTAGGATCTTCTTTGAGCGGAATTCTGACAACATATCTGCCTGTTGAGTCTCTCACATGAGTTGAGCGGAAATGTTTTTCACATTCCTCTTCTTCAGGACTCAAGATGTTGTCTGAATCATGTCTGAGCTCTTCTTGTAACCAAAATCTACTGAGAAGTTCATGAAGATCGTTATCTGTCTTGACAATGTTGTGGTGAGCTGAAGCAGGTTTGGTTGATGTTGTGTGTGCAGGTCCTACTATGAGCCATCCAAAGATAGAAGATTGAGCAATTGGAGATCCAGGATGAGATTTAATGAGTCCAGAATTTATAATGAGTCCATAATTGTCAGCTCCAATGATAATATCTACTGGTCGAGGCTGGAAAAACTTCTCATCAGCCAAATGTAAATCTTTCAAATGCGGCCAATCTTGTATGGTGATCTTGACTGATGGAGTTATCGAGGTGACCGCTTTGAGAATATGTGCCTCGATAATTATAGCCTCTTGAGTAAATCTTGATTTGAGAGTGAGCTGAGCGGACCCGAGAGTGTGAGCAGCTTTTCCACCTCCAATTCCATGGATCACAAATGATGATGAGCGACGTGGGAGCTTGAATTGATTCACCAGGTATTCGGTGACGAACGTCAGCTCAGATCCAGAATCGATCATGAGACGGACGTAATGATCGTGCATTGACGTTCTGAGCTGAGCGATGGCTGTACCTAGGAGCGTTGCTTCGTTGAGATTGGCATGTGATGAGCTGAGCGGTGTGTTGAGCAGAGTATGATGAGCTGAGTGGTTTGAGAAAGTGAGCTTTGAGCTGACGACTGCACCAACACTTCAATGAGCATCTGATGTCGACGCATGAGCTGGTTGTGGTGCAGATGAGGTTGATGGTTGTTGAGATGATTGATTCTGAGCTTGAGGTTATGAGCGTGATGAGTGAAGCATGGTGTGATGCTTTTGGTCACACACCTTGCACCTTGCTGCGCTTCTGCATGACAGTACATTGCGACGTCCAAGACAATTGGAACACAACTGCTTATCGCGTACAAATTCTTGTCTGTTCCTCACTTCCAACGCTTTGAACGCTGGGCACATCACGATGAAGTGTGGCTGCTGGCACTTGTCGCAAGGGTGAGCGGTGGGTCCAAGATTGTAATTAACCGTCTTGGAGTGAGCAGATGATTGAGATTGAGGACATGGTTTTTGTTGAGCTGAACCAGATTGAGCGGCAGGGAGTGGCTGAGCGGATGTTGTGGCCACGATGGTTGATTTGCGTTGAGCTGTTTGCTTATTTTTCCCTGCGACGTCCTCAACACGCTCAAGAGCTCGTGCACGCGACGTTAAGAACGTGCGCACACTCGCTGATGTCGGGAAGTCCTGCGACATACCAAGAGAGTGCTCCCAGCTCTCCTTGGTGGATCGGTCCATGTTTCTTACGGTGAGATGAGCTAACAACATGTCGCCGAGTTGCTCCGAGACGTTGAGCGAAGCCAAGCCCTTGGTTACCTTGCTGAGGGTCATCTCCAATGCATTAAGTCCCTAAGCTGATTTAGAAGTTAAAGGTTTCTGGTCCAGTAACTGGTCCAGAAATGAGCAAATTGCCAGCCGCTTATTGTCGTAACGACATGACAACTGAGCCCATGCTGGATCGAGCGAGCTGTCTTCGACGGGGTAGCCGGCGATGATCTGAGCTGGTTCACCAGACAAACAGCTATTCAAATAGTGAAGTTTCTCCACTGGCGCCAAACCGTCATTACTGAGTACGAGGCTCTTAAAAAGGTCTCTGAAATGTGGCCACTCTGAATATTCTCCACTAAAATGAGGCAAGCTGATGTCTGGTAACTTTGGCCGTCGATGAGCTGAGCTGGATGAATTTTCACGTTGAGCTGGAAGAGAGGAAATTAGATCAGAGACTTTGCGCAGTAATCTATGAGCAAGTTTTACAATGAGCGCAAATTGATTTTCCTTGAAATAAGGAAGTTCAGCGGCTTCCGTGCTCCAAAGTACTTCGATGACCTCCTGATCTTGAGTGCCTTTATCAAGAAGGCCTTGTATTTGAGTGCGGCATTCGTAGAGAAGTCCAGCCGACAACGCCTCCTCGTTAAGCTGCTCCTGGATCTCCTTAAGCACTGTAAGACGTAATGCCTGTGTAGAGCACCGCACTTCTAACTCTCGTGGTGGCTTATATGAGAGAGTGATGGGTGGAGTCACAGGAGTAGTGTTGGCCTTGTCGATGCTGCCGATGTTGGAGAGCAACGCAGATCGAATGTGTTTAGCCTTTTTGACATCCTGCTCTGGCACCTTCAAAGTCGCGCCGCTGCTTGATTGAGCCTTCTCCGAATCCATTTTGAGCAATTTGGATGAGCAAGAGTTGAGCGGTAAAATGAGCGGGCTTTTGCTTCCAAGCGTTGCACACGTACACCAGTATCACCGTTGTGTTAGAGCGACGGTTTTAATTACACACACGCACCCACTGTAAACTACCAAATCCGGCTCGAAGGACCAAATGTTTGAGAAATTTTGCGCTGGTGAATTTGGGATGATGGTAGTTACAGAGGGCGGGGAATTTTAATAAACAGAGCTGAGTTTTAAAGAGCTTTATTTATGAGTTCAGCAACCTCGTACCTTTCAACAGTCAGTTACTTGATTTACTTGAGTTATGATTTATATAGCTGCAGAAGTGTAGATTGAGCAGGAATTCAGCAGTTGAGTTGAGCAGATGAGCCTTGCGGTGATAAGCAGGTGATGAGCGAAAGCAGGGGATGAGCAGGTTGAAAAAAGCGAACAAAAAGAAGCAAAGAAAAATCCAAACGTCCTTTTCCTTGTGCGAGTTGTATGAGAGAGTGAAATAACGAGCGCGCGAGCGCCGCGACGCTATCTTTTGGCGCGAAGACGCCTGAGCATGCGCGAGTGTGTCTGCAGCGCCAGTCGACTCGACAGAGTATAGCGACGCGCGCATGAGCGCAGTCGATAATCACGAGGCGCGCGATTCAAAATAGGTAAATCGCAAACAGTATCATATGTCGAAAATCTCTTAATTCAAAAACGTCTTTTGCTCCAAGTATTTTGCTATATCAGATAAATTAATTAAACATTTTTCTACAGCATTAGAAATTTCCTTATAATTTTTATTATTATTTTATTCAAACCTCCTATTTTTTATTTTTCCCCTCTTTGTTTATACACCTTTGCTTTAGCGATATAATTAAATCTGTTTACTTTTTGAGTCATTTTTCAATTTTCACTTTTTTCTCATTAATCTAATCTATTACTTTACAGATATCATTGAATTTATTTATTTTTAGTCAATTTCTAGAAAATAATTTTTCACCTTTTATTTACCTGTATATACGATACAAAACTTCATTTACACATTTGCTTTAGCGATATAATTGATTTTATTTTAAATATTATCTTTTCTTGCTATGTCAATGATTCAATATACCGTAGACTGTATCGCTATACGATTAAGAAATTTATTGTAAATTTTTTATCCACATTTTTTGGAGCCAGAATTACAATTTCATACAAATTGAGGAGGGGCTGAGGAGGGGTTCAATAATGAGGAGGTTACTGAGGATGGGTTGAGGAATTTCACTGAGGAGGGGGGAGGAGGGGGGGAGGATAGTCGAAGAGGAGCAAAAATATTTTTTAAATATATGAAAAGACATCATTAAAATGATAAATATAATATAAATTAATGAAAAATATAAAGAGAGGAAAAGAAGAAAGAGGAGGGGGGAGGAGGGGGGAGGATGGGGATAATCTTAGGTTTCGACTTTATAACTATATAATATAGGGAGATATATATAAACAAATATATATATATATATCTCCCTATATTATATAGTTATAAGGTCAAAACCTAAATTATCCTCCTCCTCCCCCTCCCCCTCCTCCCCCCTCCTCTTTCTTCTTTTCCTCTCCTCATTTTTTTTCATTAATTTATGTTATATTTATTATTTTAATCATGTCTTTTCATATATTTAAAAAATATTTTTGCTCCTCTTCAACTATCCTTCCCCCTCCTCCCCCCTCCTCAGTGATATTCCTCAACCCCTCCTCAGTAACATCCTCATTATTGAACCCCTCCTCAGCCTCTCCTCAATTTGTATGAAATTGTAATTTTAGCTCCAAAAAATGTGGATAAAAAATTTACAATAAATTTCTTAATCGTATAGCGATACAGTCTACGGTATATTGAATCATTGACATAGCAAGAAAAGATAATATTTAAAATAAAATCAATTATATCGCTAAAGCAAATGTGTAAATGAAGTTTTGTATCGTATATACAGGTAAATAAAAGGTGAAAAATTATTTTCTAGAAATTGACTAAAAATAAATAAATTCAATGATATCTGTAAAGTAATAGATTAGATTAATGAGAAAAAAGTGAAAATTGAAAAATGACTCAAAAAGTAAACAGATTTAATTATATCGCTAAAGCAAAGGTGTATAAACAAAGAGGGGAAAAATAAAAAATAGGAGGTTTGAATAAAATAATAATAAAAATTATAAGGAAATTTCTAATGCTGTAGAAAAATGTTTAATTAACCCGCGTAGAAATCGAAAAGATTGGCAAGATATTGCCAATGTATTGGACATATTGATTGCGCATATATTGCCAATACATTGGAACAACAATATCCAATTTATTGGCAATACTTCGGCAAAGCTACATCCGCCAATGCTTTGCCAATATGCTGCCAATATTTAAAAAAAAATTTATTTTGCTATTGGAACTGTTTTACCAATATATTGGATATACCGATCGCCAATTTTACACATATTATTTATTGATTTATTATTTACATATTTTAAGTAAATACAAAACATCCCGTGTAAAAAAAAAATTTACTTCTATCTGGAATTGAACCCACGCACTTCTGCTTTCTAGGCTAACGTTTAGCCAACTGAGCTATTTGATAGTTTTTATTAAATGACTAAATTCCAAATATAACGAAATTTGGAAGGTGAAGTCAAATAATTCTGTTTTAACCTGAATCTAATTATTTAACGAAAACAATCAAATAGCTCAGTTGGCTAAACGTTAGCCTAGAAAGCAGAAGTGCGTGGGTTCAAATCCAGATAGAAGGAACATTTTTTTTTTACGCGAGATGTTTTGTATTTACTTAAAATATGTAAATAATAAATCAATAAATATAATATGTGTAAAATTAGCGATAAGTATATCCAATATATTGGTAAAACAGTTCGAGTAGCTGAATAATTTTTTTTTTTTTAATTATTGGCAGCATATTGGCAAAGCATTGGCGGATGCAGCTTTGCCGAAGTATTGCCAATAAATTGGATATTGTTGTTCCAATGTATTGGCAATATATGCGCAATCAATATGTCCAATGCATTGGTAATGTCTTGCCAATCTTTTCGATTTCTACGCGGGAATTTATCTGATATAGCAAAATACTTGGAGCAAAAGACGTTCTTGAATTAAGAGATTTTCGACATATGTTACTAATTGTTTCATATGGGAATCGAGTTACTGAGAGTTATTGGGAATTATAAAAAATAGGTACACTGCGACAAAATTTTAAATGTATGTCATTAAAGAAAAATAAAATAATTTCGGAAAATGATATCGAATTTAAATTTTGGCTTTTAAATGTAGGCAATGGCAGTTTTTTACCAAAATATGATCGAGAAAGTAAAGTAACAAAAATCCCGAAAACAATTATATCAAACGAAAATATTATAGACGAAATTTTTGGATACTTAAAGATATGAAAAATTTTTATGAAAGTGTAATTTAAAACTTCAAAATCGTATAACGATACAATTGTATACCGATACAGTCTATGAAATACTTAATCATTGACATAGCAGAAAACGGTAATAATGAGCATTTAGTAAATAAAATAAAAAATTACGCAATTATCGTGTTGCTAAAAATTTTAAATTGAAATAATAGTTTTAAAATAAAATAATGGTTATAAAAAATTATTTCCTGGAATTTGACTGAAAAAATAAATATATTCAATTATATCGCTAAATGAATTGGATAAATGAAGTTTCATATCGTATACAGGTAAAAAAAAATGACAAAAATGCAACAATTATTTTCTAGAATTCGTCTGTATCGCAAAATGGGGGGTGGACGAGCGGAGCAATTAGGGGGGTACCCCCCTAGTATATATATATATATATATATATATATATATATATATATATATATTTCCCCTATTTGTTTTTACACCTTTGCTTTATCGATACAATTAAATTTGTTTACCTTTTGACTCGATGACCAGAAGCTCATTTTTTAATTTTCCCATTAGTCTAACCCTTTGCTATATATATACTCTCTAAATTCCTTCCAGTGAAATTTTCACTGATTTTACCAGTGCAAAAATTGTCACTGAAACATCAGCTACTATTCACTAATTTTTTCAGTAAACCAGTTTTCACTGAAACATCAGCTAATTTTTCACTAATTTTTTCAGAGAAACAGTTATCACTGAAGAAAATGTGAAAAAAATGTTGGTGAATGTCAATTATGTACTTCTCTAAAATAAATGTGAAAACCACTATTGTTAAATGTCAATAGCGTACTTCACTAAGAAAATTGTATCTCAGATTGTTGGGACAAATAGTAAATAGACATTTCACTACGTATTGTGTGAAAACGGCAATATATTGATACGTTCTAGTACTAATATATTGCCAACATTTTTTTTTGTTAAATAATTAGATTCAGGTTGAAACATTAGAATTATTAAACCTAACCTTCAAAATTTTGTCATATTTGGAATTTAGTCACTTAAGGGGATGCCGAACATAATTTCCGCGCTCTACTGTACCGACAATTCTCTATATTCGCTGCTATAGCATCTAATGTAAATTTGATTTTTCAAATAATTTTGAAACGGCTTGCTTAATGGCAGTTCTGTTTGTATCAAAATATTATTTATAATTCGTAGAATGTGCGTAGACTTCTTTTTTGGCTGATTTCATTTCCTATTGCTGAAAATACTGACTTATTTTTCAATTGGAATTGAAATCAGCCAAAAAAGAAGTTTACGCACATTCTACGAATTATAAATAATATTTTGATGCAAACAGAACTGCCATTAAGCAAGCCGTTTCAAAATTATTTGAAAAATCAAATTTGCCTTAGAGGTTAGCAAAGAACATAGAGAATCGTCGGTATAGTAGAGCGAGGAAATTAAGATAGGCATCCCCTTAACAACAACAAATAAATAGCTCAGTTGTCTAAACGGTAGTCTAGCAAGCAGAAGTTCGTGGTTTCGATTCCAGATAGAAGTACACATTTTTTCTTTTATGAATTTTTTTTTTTTAAATTTTGTAAAAAATGTGAAATTTTGAAAATGTGAAATTAATATATTTAGATTTAGAGAGTCAACTCACTAATTCTGAGTGAATTTCATCTGCCTTTTCAGTGGATTTTTTCACTGAATTTCCAGTGATTCTTTTCACTGAATTTCTAGTGAATTTAGTTTCACTAAAATGTACAGTGACTATTCACTGATTTCCAGTGACCGAGTTATAGCTTGACGAATTAGTGAATATGCACTGGAAATCAGTGTTTTTTCACTGGAAGGAATTTAGAGAGTATATATATATATATATATATATATATATATATATATGCGCGCGCGCATGTGTGAGTGTACATATATAACATTGTGTATACATATACAATATTACATGTATATGTATGCGTATTGCTTATAATATTTGAACTCATAAATGTTTCTGTTAGATTACTAATATTTTTGAAAGATTCTTCGTTATTGCCTATATAGAAAATGATCATTTTGAAAAATATCATTTAAGAAAGATAAGATGGGTCGAGTCAAGTGCTAGGAATTATTATAAAAGTAGAAATAAGATATTTTGATTAATGTCCGCTGCGTATGATGGAATAATTTTCAATATCGCGTCGACTTCAATATTGAACGCTGGTTCACGGCAAGTGCGCGCGCGTACATTTATCCCTTCTCTATACTTTCTTTAGCCCATTTATATGAGCAGGCTGCACTATTGAAGGAGGGCAGCAGGGCGCAAGAGTGGAGAAGCAAGGCGGAATCGGATGAGGATACTTCAGAGTGCGAGTGAGTACGAAGTAAAGAGTGAGAGAGACAAAAAAAAGGTTGAAGAGAAAGATAGTTAATAAAATGAGAAAAAGGAATGGAGAAGGAGAGAAGGAGACAGATAAGAAGTATGCATTTCAGCGAAGAATGTAGTTGTTTGTGCAAGTGCAAGGAAAAGGCAGAACTAACAAATTAATAAGACAAACAATAATTAAGACATTAGGGATTGATCATTTTTTAATATAATAACTCCAAAAAGAGGCTTGACAGTTTGAAACCATTTTTAATAAGCACGCTTATGAAATGTTTTTGACTTAACATACGAGAGTCAGTATTGAATGGAATTCACGAAAGAATGAATGTGAAATGAATGCAGATAACTGTAAGCAAGAAAATAATTTACAAAAACAAATGCTCCAGAGTTTATTAAACTTTACTAATCACCGAAGTTGATGTTGAATACTACTAACGTAATTAAGGATACTAATGTAGTATATTAATAATAGCACTCTTCTTATAAATAATTATTTATATTTTAATCCATGCAACGCAAGTCATAGTATTATTTTAAACGGAGATTTACATTGTTTCTCTGAATTCAGTATCATTAATTTGAAATAACAGATATTCGTTGAAAAGTGTTTATGAAATATTTCTTTTAACTACCGACTTTGATTATGAAAACTATTTACATCCACGAAATAAAATCTTCAATGGTATTAATATTGTCAGTCATGGTTTATGTTATAAATTCAACAACTGCTGCAGGACACCGTCCGACACCTTCCATTTCAACCTTTTTGAAATTGGGCAATAATGAAATTAGCAATATTAAGAATAATTCGATTTTAGAAGGGACCGACATATCACTATCGGATCTCGTGAGAGCAGTTAAAGGAAACTATTCGATTCATTTGGACGAGTATAACATTAGTTTACATCATCACCACCATAGCAAAGTAGGCCTGAACATGATTGACGAGAAAACACCTTTATTTCCAACGGATATATCAGCATAGAACAGAGACGTCAGGGTGCTGTTATTTTACACGTGATTGGAGTTATTTATATGTTTGTAGCATTAGCCATTGTTTGTGATGAATTTTTTGTACCTTCTTTAGATGTGATAATTGAAAAGTTGGACATTGCCGATGATGTTGCTGGAGCAACTTTTATGGCAGCAGGTGGTTCAGCTCCTGAGTTATTTACATCTATAATCGGTGTATTCGTGTCATTTGATGACGTAGGAATAGGTACTATTGTTGGTTCAGCGGTTTTTAATATTCTTTTTGTAATAGGGATGTGCGCTATCTTTTCGAAAACAGTGCTAACTCTTACTTGGTGGCCACTTTTTCGTGATTGTACTTTTTATAGTGTGAGTCTACTGACTTTAATTTATTTTTTTAAGGATAATTACATTTACTGGTATGAAGCACTAATACTCTTTGGATTTTACCTGCTTTATGTTAGTTTCATGAAGTGGAACCGACCGATGGAAAAATTTGTTAAAAGAATACTTTACCATAACAGGGTAACAAGAGTAAGATCAACTGATCAACTAATGCCACCGGTAAGATGATAAATAAAATCTTTCCTTAACGTCCATTTATTTTATTCAAATAGGCATTCAATTACATATTCATACTCATTTCAAATTTTATCCACACCGATACCAAATTTAAAAATTCAAACCTTTTTATTTATTATATTGTTATAATAGCAAATATATAATTTGAAACTTAAACATATAAATTTAAATACCTCATTAAATCATCACATCTTAAAAGAATGGGGGAACTAAAATGTAACAAAATAATAGATAAAAATAATCACGATCTTAATTAGTACGTGACATTTCATTTAGAAGTTATTATGAGATTCAGTTTAATAAAACAATATATTTTTGTAAAAAATCCCCATTACCTTTATTAATTCCTACTAATCGAAAGTTATCAAGACATTATTTAAGTAATTTTATTGCCAAACTGTAAATTAATCATTAATCTATGTAAAAGGAAATAGGGGATGAGGAAAACAAAAAAATGGTTATTCATATTTAAAGTGACTTTGCACTATTTTAGTAAGTGAATTTAAATGCGAAAAATTGTTTATCATAATTGAAAATAACCCCTTAACTGATTAAGGCTTTTACAACATTTAGTGCCAAAATTGCCACAAATATTCTATTTAGGTGTACAAAAATATTGTTTTAGGGGTATTTGGGCACGTTGCTTCCATTGTCTTCTTTATTTTTCACCCACAACACGCAAAAGGGTTGAAAATAGGGTTTGAAAGGGGTAAAAGGATGTCTTTTTTTACAATATTAATATTGAGGTAGGTACAAAATAGGGGTTGATGATAATTTATTTTGAATTAACAATTTTTTTAGAAACAATTAAACGTTAGCCTAGAAAGCAGAAGTGCGTGGGTTCGAATCCAGATAGAAGTAAAAATTTTTTCTTTTATGAAATTTTTTTTTTATGCGGGCATAATCAAGAGAAAAAAAGTACGGGAAAATGTCTAGCTAAAGGTCAAGCGATATATAAACTTTGACAATATATTGCCGATGTAAAAATAAATAATTACAATATGAACTATTGGCAAGGTATGGGAATTATATTGGATAGTGTGCATTTGCCGAACGTTCCTCCATGTATTGGGAAATTTATAACCAATGTTTCGCCAATATATTGGCAATCGCAATATCCAATATATTGCCCATACATTGCCCATTGTTTCGATTTTTACGCGGGAATGACGACGCTCACAATTAGTTTTGACAATAATTAGACACAAAGAATTCTAATAATCCGCGTTTGGTGTTCGCTGGTGATTTGGATTTAGTAACTTAAAAGTGGTTGTAAACCAAATTTAGTTTAAATCCATTACGAAATATCGAAATTATTCAAATATGTACATGTACTCTCTAAATTTAAAACAGTGAAAAAAACACTGATTTTGACAGTGACTGCGTTTTTCACTGAGTTGTCATTCAATTATAGCTATTTAGTCAGTGACTAGAATATAACTGAAAAAAGCAATTGATTCAATCATTATCTTTACAGTGAAAGATTTTTATTGAAAAATCAGTGAATGTATCACTGATTTTGCAGTGAGTTTTTTTTTTCTCTAAATTTAAAACAGTGAAAATATCACTGTGTTGACAGTGAGTATTTGGTTCACTGAAAAAATAATTAACTGTCACTGTTTTATTAGTGTTTACATTTTCACTGATAAACTTAGTTAGTGAGATGACTGGTTTTGCAGTGTATGTGCACTGCCTTTGTAGAGTATTAATGTAATCGCATTAAATTTCAAGGATAAATCCTGAAAATCTAACGCCAACATGAATAAAATAATAAATGTTGTACAATAATTATTGTTTAATAATAATAGCTTTTTTCGCATATAATGCTCAAACTCAATTTTGCGAATTTCTCTTAAGAGCGAAATAAATGTAATATACAACAAGGACTCGTGGTCAAGTGGACTAGGTGTTGGACTCTGAATCGGAAGGTCGCAGGTTCGAATCTCATCGAAAGAAAAGTTTTTTCATTTAAGGGGATGCCGATCTTAATATATAATATTGTACATTGGTAACATCAATTTAAAATATATTATAATATAATTAAGATATAATTAAACTATAATTAAAATATAATTTAAATCTATATAAAATAAAATTTGAAGTATAAAAATTGTTCATTGAATATATATGGTCTTTAGGAGTTAAACTTGTACACGGAAGGTTCAAATTCAAATCCGATAATTTTTTTTTAAATTCAACCAAAGCAGTGAATAATCACTTTTAAAACAGTAAATTTGTTTACTGTGTCAACAGTGAATCGTCACTGCTTCTTACAGTGGAAATTTCATGTTAATTATAGTGATAATGCACTACTGTTTATAGCGAGATTTCACTGCTTTTTGTAGTGAGATTTCACTGCTATATACAGTGCACTGTTGACTACTTAATAGTGATTCATTTCACTATTATTTGTAGTGCATATTCACTATTAATCAGTGACCTACTTTTGACTTTTGAAAACAGTGCATATGCACTACTTTTCAGTGAAATTTCACTGTTTTATATTTAGAGAGTATGATGCATTATAGCTAGTTTTGACACGACTTTTTTTGTGCATATATATTACATTACCAATTAAAGAGTTCAAGAATTAATATGAGTTACATATTATTTGAACATCACAAAAATTTAGCAATAATTGATATGCTTGTTTTTTCTTCAATGTTACCTATTTAACTTTTCCTTTATGCCGTTAATATCGCTAATGTGAAATAGTCTTAGTAATAGAAAGTTAGTTTTTGAATATGAATATTACCTACAATACTTGTACGTTGAAATTTTAATGGATAAAACATTGATAATCGAAAATAATTTATTGCAGAAGTATTTTAAATAAAAAGATAATCTACGTATTCTTGCCCTGATGAAACTATCCAGCTGGAAAATCCAACTGGAAATCTACCTGGAATTTCCAGCTGGAAATCCAGCTGGAATCCAGTCCATGCATGGCTTTCCAGATGGAATTTCCACGTGGATTTCCAGCTGGATTTTACAGGTGGCATTCCAGCTGGATATTTTCAACAGGGTGAAGCTATGTATTTATTATACGTGTTGAAGTCTTGAATACCGCACTTATGAATATTAACAATTGTGTTATAAAAGGGCAAGACGATATACATTCAACGCCGTGTACTGCGCGTTGTTCGGGCAGATAGTTCCGAGCTTTCAAGATGACCGAAGTGCGACCGTGCACAAGTATGCTTGGTCGACTGTTCTATAATTCTTTCATTATAATAAATAAGTTTGTTTTAAAATGCTGTATTTATTTCTTGTTTCCTATCACTGTTAAACAATTATTTTGTGGTACAAACTTTAAATGACAACAATATGTATTCAAAATATTCGAACGGTCTTTATTTACGCGTGTATTGGTAGTTGAATAAATTCGTTGTCAATTACTGCTGCTAAAATAGCTCAATTAACAAAGCCAAAGTTATTATTAATATTGTTACTGTTATTGGTTACTGTTTTATTTTGCGGTAAAAAATGGAAATCGTTTCGCGACCGCAAACAGGTTTCAGCCACCCGTGTCTAAGGTCCCGAAGATATCGTTTGCAGGGGCCGAATCCTAGCCGTTTAGCTGCACTTAACCCGTTCCTACCCAATCTCGTCTGGAAGGGACATAGAATAAAATAATTTATAGAATATTAGAAGTGCATGTTACTTAAATCAAACCAAATCGATTATGTTAGTATTGTTGTAACGTAATAGAATTAATTTACAATAAAAATAATAACAAATACAATAAAAAATGTAAAAATAAGAATTTTTAGAATTGAATTTTTTTGATTGAATGTAATTTTTTTTCTAATTCTCAAAATTGACCTAATCTTTCAAAATGTTTTATATATATTCTGAGATGCATAAAGTATATGAAGAAATTTTATTTAATACATATATGTAAATAAAAAAATATTATGAATAGCAATATCATACGAAATAAATAAATCGTAATAAGTTTGAAATACAGTGTATTTACACAGGCTTCATAGTATCGTTAGTCGCGGTGAAGAGTCGTGGATAAGTTTTTGAATTAAAAAGATTTTAGTGTGAATAACAAAGGTGAGTGCATTTAAAATGAAACTAAGATCGAGTAAAATAGTTGGGAATGGCATTTCTTCAGACTTAGAGGATTTCTGTAAAAAAAGTGACAACGTGGAAACTCCAGTGTTCCAAAATTCAATTGCTATCAATGCGGAGACTAACACATCGTACGAAGATAGTTTTGATCACGGTTTAGAATTACTAGAAAAATTGAAAAATTTACACGTAAAAAGTTTATTAAGTGGGAACGAGAACCATTTATTTGTAACGAAGAGTTTCGTCCATTTATACAACCTGAATTCGAAAAAAAAGTGTTCGTGAGCCAATATCTTACTTTCAAGATTATATTTCAAATGAGTTAATTAAATCGATTTTCTTTCATGACTAACTTATATACAGTACAGCAAGAGAAGAGATTCAGACCTACAAATCCAAAAGAGATAAAAATATTCTTAGATTTACTAATTGAAATAGGGTGTTTAAAGTTTCCACGTTCTAGAATGTATTGGCAAAAGGAATTCAAAATACTTTTATTTACTGAAAATATGTCACGTGATAGATTTTTACAGATCCGATCACATCTTCATTTAGTAGATATAAATTAGCTATTTCTCCCAATAATAAAGACATATTTGTGCTAGTGCGACCATTGCAATAAAAATAATGTACAATTCGATACCTATAGAAGAATATATGAGTATTGATGAACAAGTGATATCATATCCTTGGGGTATTAAAGTTTATGCATTATGTTGGAAATTTGGACTATTGTATGATTATGTTCTTTATCAAGGAAGCAATACTGAGTGGGATACGGATATTCTAAATAAATTCGGATTAGGTGCGACAGTGGTGTTATATTTTGCTAATAGTAGTTTACTAAATAATGGGCATTTAATTTGGGTTAATAATTGTTTGCAACGTACAATTTATTTGAAGCTTTATCTAAGTTTATCGAAGAATCGATCGTTTTGCAAAACCACCACTTATGCCTGAACCTAAATTAAAACGAAAGGCCGTGGAGCATGAGTAGAAGGGGGACGTTTTTTCCAGACAGGGGCGTGGCCTAAAGTGGGGGAGGTAGGCGCCAGTGTGAGAGAGATAGCTGCTAGTCTGGCGGGCCCGCGGCGGGCCGTTTTTTTCCGAGCAGGTGGTGGGTGGCGGGAGGTGGGTGGTGGGTGGTGGGTGGTGGGTGGTATTGTTAACAACAATTTATAAATAAATTTTTTTTTGCAATAATTTTTTTAATATATGCATGTAGTACACCCGCCACCCACCACCCACCACCCACCACCCACTACCTCCTACAGCATAGCTAGATTCTTGCATACGGGCCCACCTACCACCCCACCACCCACCACCCACCACCCGTCACCTCCCACCGCATAGCCAGGGTCGCGCCTTCGGCCGCGTCGTCGCGTACCTTGGTCCGCGCATTCGGCCGCGTCGTCGCGTCCCCGCCGCAGCGGTAGCGTCCCGCAGGCGTGCATCCCGGGCCCGCGCATCTGGCCGCGCCGCAGCGTCCCCGCCACAGCCGCAGCGTCCCGCAGGCGTGCATCCCGGGTCCGTGCGTAACTCGGCGTCGGTAGACGCCGCGCCCCTACCACACAGCGCCAAGGCCCGCGCACGCGGGCTGCATCCCCGCCCCCGCCGCTGGGACTCGCAGCCGGGAGCTATGCATGAGTCGACGCCGCATCCCTTCGCCGCGCACCCAGGCCCGCGCAAGCGGGCTATGCGGCACGCGCCAGCACCCCCACCGCAGCTCGTGCATCTCAGCTGAGAGAGCAACACGTGCGTCGTGTTTTCCCGCTATACTCGACACAGGCTTCCCGCTACATATACAATCTTTTTTTTTTTTAGAATAAAGGACCGGACACCTTATGAAACATCTTGCAGGTTCTTCGAATCGACCCCCCTCGACACTTGCTTGCATGTATACATTATGAAAAAGAGGAACCCTTTTCTATTTTTTTTCGAGAAAATACTTAATATTTAAGTACATTACTTGTTTCCTGTGTTAGTTTATGTTTATTTTAAACTTTTGAAGTAAGAGCGGGCGACCGGATGAATAAATTCTTATAATCTAGAAACAACAAATTGACTGTTCGTAGAAATAGGATTTTGAAGTTTGCGGGAGGTCTTTCGAGGGGAGCAGAATAAGGATGCTTGGGAAATGTCTAGGGTAAATAATTTTAACATTTTGAATATTTCTTTTTATTTTTCTTTTATTTTAAAGAACTTGGCGGTTGAGAGAGCTAGTTATTAGCTCGTTTACAAATATTTCAGAGTTAAACGTTAATTCTAAATATATCATATTGAAATAATGATTAAGAAAAACGGAGTCGTGCTTTTCAATAAATAATTGTTTTAAATTATTTACAGTGTTTTTATATTGTTTAAGAACTAAAATATCGTAAATTAAGCTGCTGCAATCTTGACTGTCTATAACTGTGCTGTCGATGTGTTGAGCCAGTACTTGCGCCATGTAATCTTTGCAGGTGTTTACTTGCGCGCAGACATTTGAGATTCTTTGAAAATACTCTTCGACGCACACTGCGCTTCTTATTAATCCCTTGAATGTCTTATGTTGCATGATTATTTCACATTTTTTCGGCGCAACGGCGCCGTACGAGAGGTCCGAAAGTATTACAGATTTGGCTGCACAAACGTGATTAAATGAAATTTTCAATTGATTGAGAAAAATTTCAGAGGGGTATTTTGCAGTTGCGGGCGCTTCAAAAAATTGAGAAATGATGTCAAAATGATTTTGTAGCATACACCATGTAGCGCTGTCAATACGAATACTATAAGAATTATTACTCTTTGCTAACTCAATCATAGGTAAAAAAGATTGTGCATTAGCATTGTAATAAAGACCAACCATAATGGCTTTTGTTTTTGAATTATTGAGTTGATATATCTTGTTTAAAATACTTATTTGTCTCTCTTTGTTTGACACGTCAAGTGTAGCGTTTTTATTATCCATTGATGTCTTGTTAAAGCATTTTACTTTTTCTCCTCGAACTGTTGCTGATATCGGTGAAAAATCCATCGGCTGCGTCTGTTGCATACCGATTATTTCATCTTCCCTTTCGGACGCGGTTCTTTTTTGTTTCAAAGGTTGGAGTGACATTATTTTGGCCGGCAATCTTTTAAATTTAAAATCTAAACACTTCCACTGTTCGCACAAGTGCTGCGGGGGGTTTGTCTGTCTGGAGCACACGTGAGAAAAGGAAAACGCAGCCTTACTTCAAACGCTAATCCGTAACAGAGGTGGATGCGATGTCTGCAGCAAAATAAACCTCCGGCTGGGAAGAATTGCTACGGCCGATAACTACCGTTTGCGCCGGCGTCTAAGATCTAACTGGCGGCCACCCATACCCTTTGGCCGGACCTGCTACCAACATGTGCGCTGCAGAAGCATCGGTCTGTGTACTGTACACAAACCCTTGCCGAACTAGGGCGGCCTATGCGATATCTATGGATTATTGTTGAATTTTTACACACAACCTTTTTTTTTTTCTTCCTCCCCGGAAAAAGGCGTGCACTTGGTGCATTTTTTGGCGGCAAGTCGCCGATTGGGAAATTAGTTGGCGGGGGTGAAGGTTTTAAAAGACGCCCTTATCGATGCAAGGCTCATTCTCAAATTTTCTTGCGAGCTGTCAGTATTTCTCTGCAGTTCGACAGATTTTTTGAAGCCTTATAGTTTTTGTACTTTTTTATTTTGCGCCTGATTGTTTTGTGCCGATAATCAAGGAAACATCGTGTGATACATCAAACAGTTTTTGTGAAGTGATTATAGACAGTGTCTACACAAATTATCGGTAAAAAAATGTGCGACGACATAGTTTTTGATCGCGAAGAGGTGCAGCAGGCAAAACCCCTTGTTGACGTTTTGCGGGCCTGTGTGATTTTTTTGATGCAGTCATCCCGCTGGGCGAGCACTGCATATAACGCGACATTCTTGGCGTTCATTGACACCCTCTCGGAGGCTGGGCTAATTCGCGAGCTAACACTGATGCTCGATCAGTGTAGTTGTGAAGAAATTGCCCAGTTATACGAAACAACGTTAAAATATTCGAGAGCGGCTGTCATTATCGCCGGTGATATTATTGGTCAGAGAGGCGATGCCAAGGTGTTCCGCGTTAGACCTATAATGGAGGCATTTAATCGATTTGGTAAGTTATATATATTTAACACTTTTTCTTTGTTTTACTTTTTAGTTTAAATTTGTTATATTATAATTACATTAGATTATTGGTTATTTAATTTTTTTGTTTAACTATTTTCAACTTCAATTACGATTTCTTTGAATTTAAACATTTTCTAGTATAACTACTCTACTTTTATTTAACTTTTATTATTAACAATTTTTTTGTTTCAACATTTTGTTAAAAAATTTTTTTTGCTTAAATATTTTTTCTACTTTTATTTACAATTTTTTCATTTTCAACATTGTTTGAAATTTTGTTTAAAAATTTTTTTTGTTTAAAAATTTTTAACTAACAATTTTTTAGTATAAATCATTTTTCTGATTTAAAAATTAAAAAAATTTTTTTGTTTAAAAATTTTATTGTTTAAAAATTTTTTTGTTTAAAAATTTTTTAACTAACAATTTTTAGTTTTAAATCGTTTTCTGTTTTCAAAATTTTTTAAAATTTTTTTTGTTTAAAATTTTTTTGTTTAAAAATTTTTTGATTAAAAAATTTTTTAATTTACAATTTTTCAGTTTAAATCTTTGTCTGTTTTAAAATTTTTAAAATTTTTTTGTTTAAAAATTTTTTTGTTTAAAAATTTGTTTAATTAACAATTGGTTTAAATCTTTGTCTGTTTTAAAAATTTTTAAAAAAATTTTTGTTTACAAATTATTTTGTTTAAAATTTGTTTAATTAACAATTAGTTTAAATCTCTTCTGTTTTTAAAATTTGTTTTTTAAAAATTTTTTAGTTTAAAATTTTTAGTTAAAAATTTTTAGTTAAACCTTTTTCTTAATTTTATTTATGTATTTTTTTATTCTGTTTTAAGAATCTTTTAATTTATTATATTTTTAGTTTATAAAATATTTTCCTATTTTTTATAATTATATTAATTTATTCTTTTTTTCTAGCTAGGAGCTATTTCCAGCACGATTATTTATCGGAGGATGATTGGTTCAAGTACTGCGACTCCCCAGCATTGATCGCAGGATACTACAAAGAATTAGATGACCTCTTCACTAAGTTGGCCGAATCCTGGGATCAACGCACTGATGTAACCAGACATCTGTATGAGTACAGTTTTGACGGGCACGATCTCGACTGGATTTTCGACGATAGTGATGGTGCTTCGGAAAATGACTGTGCTGCTGTGAATAATACGCCCGCCGAACAAAGTGAAAATCTTTCAGCAGGGGGGCGTACAAATTCCAGTGCGAAGTGTGACCGCTTTCACCCTTACACACCGACTAAAAGAAGTGTGAAAAGTCACACGGAAGCGGCGGCAGGTCCCTCGTTAGCGGCTGAGGCAGTGGCAGGACCCTCAAATGCCCCGCAATACGACCCCGAGGCCTCCGCAGGTCAACAAACTCCCGAGCCATCACTACACCCGGTCGAGCAGGTCGGCGAAGGAGCACGTGCCGAACCGTCCGCTACTGCGCTTACGTTAGCAGGTAAGGTCGAAATAATAAGCGATTGTGTAGCGGAAAATAAACGTTTCAAGAAAACGTCACGCGTGATTAATATTCGCATTGTCACACCTCCCGAAAATTCGAACCCCGTGGCGTGGATGTCCTCCGCAATGCGCGAAATCGTGGAAATTATAAAATGCAGTCACGAAAATGATTACGTCGGTTTAACAATAGATTCGGATAATTTCGCGGCCGGTGTTGCATGGTTAGGTTTCCGTCCAGTAAGAGAGTTTAATCACGAGTGCTTGTGGGATTTAGTTTTTAAAGTTACGCAAAGTAATAATGATTTTAAAATTGATGATAGTTTTAAAATTGTTATTACTTATATCGAGGGTTTTAAGGGTAAGGGCGGTTGTCGGGCAAATTTTAGATAAAAAAGGGGTTTTAAATATTAAAAATAACGATAATCTTTGTTTACCACGCGCGGTTGCTTGCGGCCTTGTTTACGTCGAAAAAAAAGCTACCGACGCGTGGAAAAAAGATTGGCGTAATATTAAAATTGATCGCGTTCAAGTAGAGTCAGCTAAAAATATTCTTTTAAATTCGGGCATAACTTTATCCCACGGAGACGGCTGCGGATTAGAAGAAATACGCGCTATATCACAATTTTTAGCTCGCGAAAAACACGTTCGGCTGCGTGTTTATGAGTTTGAAGTGTTCGGTACGGGTGCTCCGCTCTTATTCGACGGAGAGCAAGAGTATCCCGGTGACGACTATAAAACAATTAATATAATGTTTTATAGACGCGCCGAACATTTCAATCTTATTTTAAATTTATTAGCCGTAAAAAGCAGAGCATATTTTTGTGATAGGTGTAATATTTCCTATCGGCAGCCTCTCAAGCACCGTTGCGCAAACGTGTGTGACTGTTGCCATTCAAGTCCCAATTGCGACTCTCTTTCTGTCGACGGAGAGCTAACGTGTAACGTTTGTCGGCGAACATTCAAAAATTCAGAATGTTTTAAAAATCATAAAAAGATCGGAGGATATGCGCGTCGTCAGGGTTCGAAGATCGCGACAAAATCAATTTGCGACTCTGTACAAATTTGTAAAATATGTTATAAATTATATGATCTAAATAAGAAAAAGCACGAATGCGGGATTTCGCGTGTTGTAGATTTAGGGATATTTTTTTAAAAGCAGGCAAAGTCGATCCTTTTGTTGAATCGGTGACGATTGCGAGTGCCTGCTCCGTAGTATTTAGAAAAATTTTTTGGTTAATAATTCTATAGGTATAATACCCGCCGGAGGTTACACACATGCGGATAATCAGTCGAAAGTAGCTATAGAATGGCTGCTTTGGGAGGAAGAGCAAGCGGGTCGGGAGATAATACACGCGGCGCGTGGACGGGAATATTCGCTTATAGAAGGTCCACGTGTAGACGGATTTTTACCGCCACTGGACAACCGCAAAGGAACCGTCTACCAATTCCACGGCTGTTTTATTCACGGTTGCCCGCGATGTTTTATTAATAATAGAAATGAAAAACGCATAAACGGTGTAAGTTTTAATAGCCGTTATGAAAATACAATAGCCTGCAGTCAGCGAATAAAAGGGTACGGGTACACGTTATTCGAAATGTGAGAGTGCGACTTCATTAAAAATATTAAATCAAAGCCGGAATTTAAAAATTTTATTACAAACCACCCTTTAGTAAATAAAGTATCTTTAAATCCCCGCGAAGCTTTCTTCGGAGGTCGAACGGGGAATATTGTCACAAAATATTTTGCTCGCGAGGGGGAAAAAAATAAAATATGTAGACGTGTGCTCTTTGTACCCTTTTATTTGCAAAACCGGTAAATTTCCTGTAGGTCACCCGAAAGTTATGTAGGAGATCAATGTAAACATTTGACGGGGATAATTTTCAATATTTTACCGAAAATGTTGAAGGCCCTCGTCAAATGCCGCATTTTACCCCCTCAAAATTTATTTCACCCTGTACTTCCAGCAAAAATGCATGGCCGATTACTTTTTTCGCTCTGCAGAAGTTGTGCTGAAAAATCAGACAACGACGCAGAGTGTAATCATAGCGTAAACGACCGTGCATTTTCCGGCACTTGGGTTGCTGTTGAAATAAAAAAGGCTCTCGAAGTAGGTTATAAGTTGCTTCAAGTTGACGTTATTTGCAATACGAAGTGTGTCAGTATAATACCGACACCCGCGAGGGCGGTCTTTTTGCCTCCTATATCGACACTTTTTTAAAAATAAAACAAGAGTCGAGTGGATGGCCTGCGGGTGTCCATACTGACTCAGAAAAGAAAACTTATTTAGATCAGTATTTCCGTAGAGAAGGCATCGCGCTTGAGCAGGAGAAATTACAAAAAACGCCGGGTTACGATCAGTCGCAAAGTTATGTTTAAATTCTTTTTGGGGGAAATTTGGGCAGCGCGATAATTTATATCAAACGGAAAATTATTCATACACGAGAACAACTTTTAAAAATATTAACCAACATTGAAATAGAAACCGAGCGTGTTATCGACGTCGACGATTCTACCATGTACGTTATATGGCGTTACAAGGAAGAATCGGTGACGTCGTCTCCTTCAACCAGCGTCGCGATCGCGGCATATACAACTGCTCAAGCGCGACTAAAGCTTTACGATTATATTCATAAATTACAGAATCGTGTATTGTATTACGATACAGATTCTGTAATTTATGTTTCTAGAAATACTGACGAGTATGAACCTCCTACGGGCCTTTTTAGGAGATTTAACAGACGAGCTCGAGTGTTACGGCGAGGGCTCCTACATAGAAAAATTTGTTTCGGGTGGCCCTAAATTTTACAGTTTACCGTGTTCGCGCGCCAGACGGTTACCACGCACGATACATGCAAAGTTAAAGGTATCCGTCTATAAACTACAAAAATTCGAAAAAAATTAATTTTGATTCAGTCGTAGAATTGGTAGACTGTCACAACGCGAAAGAAGACGCGGAAATAACGGTGAATAATTTAATTTTAGAAGAACAGACCTTCACGATGTTTACATTCGTGAAGAGGAAAGAAATGTAAAGTAGTTTTAAAAAAACGGAAATTTTAAATTCATTCGAGTCTTATCCTTTTGGGGTTTAAAAAGTTTAAAAACTTAATTAATTTTTTTCTTTTTTTGTTTTTTTTTGTTTTTGTAGAGGCCCGGTCACAATATGGCGAGATACTAGGTTAACTATCGTCAGTTTCCCTATGCTCACATCCTTCATGCATCCACTATCCAGAATATAAAACATCAATGACTGGTATCGCAATGTACGAGTTATTAGAGATTTATTGTGGTTAAAATGTTACAGCGAGCGTAAATTTAAAGAAACCCTTTATTCAGCATATTGCAAAGAATAAAGTATGTTTTTAAAAAATCGACTTTCCTGTAAAATTGTATGGGCGTTTTTCGTGGGAGCAACGGTACAAAGAACAACCCGGAGCGATGGGTGGTAGCGCAATAAATTACGTTTATTAATGTTGGTTCCTGCTACTATTATAACTTTAATAGAAGAAACTGAGTATTAGACAGATAAGTTTTGGCACGCATAAGGTTTACCCTATACGTAATTGTGAAAAATTTGTAAATATAGAATATATTGAATATTGCCCAATACATCATAAAAAAAATTATCGCAAAGCAACGCCAAACATTTTTCGAATGCCTGTGGTTGGGCCGTTTTGTTTGGATAATATTAATGTGCAAGAAGCAATAATTTGCCCGGCTCCTGCAGAACTCGCGGGACCGCTTCATTATTTTGACGTTGATGATGATAGCGATTCCAGCGAAGATTCAGACGCAACTTTTTTTAGTGAGTCGGGGG